>ARYC01002040.1:0-73847 GCA_000711775.1 Oxytricha trifallax
TTATGAACTGAGAGGTTGTCAACAAACAGGATGATCTCTGAATCATTGTATTTATCTCTCAGCTTATGTAGGAACTCTATGTGCTACTTTCGCTTAATAGAGCGAGGATGAATAGCATAACTTTCTAAGCCAGAGTCTTCACTAATACCTGCTAAAATTGCACGGGTTACAACCTTTACTTTCTAATCGTAGACTTCTATATTATCATACTTCTTATACCAAGACTTATTAATAAAGGTGTTGAAGGTAAACACAGCTTCATCAGCATGTATGAACTTGATGTTATTAGTAATAGCTCTCTGCATTTAATCATATATATAGTTTAAATTATTACTATAAAATGGCACTGTAAAATCAATCACTCTCTTCACTCTGTTGACAGTCTTGAAAGTAATACCATTTCTCTATAAATATTAGCTATAGTCTAAGGCGAGATACGCATGTCAGGAAACTTGCGATGAAACATCACAGTTCGCTAGTCTACTGGAAAGTGTGCCCAATACTTCAAAGTCTTCGAGTCGCAGAGGAAGTCAATATGGTGCTGTGAGAACTTTTATTTTCTTGCAGGATGCTTTCAAGTGCCTGAATTATAATGCTGAACAGCCAATAAGCAATGATACCTAACTGTTGAGGCACTCTTGCGAAGGAGCTTTGCTATAGCAGCATAATTCATTACAGGTTTGATTTAGTATATATTAATACTTGTACCATACCTTAGCTTAAACAGTAAATCTAAATATTACTCATCATAAATAGACACTAAATTTCGCTAATTTCTATTTCTCATTTTGCAAATTGGCTAATTTCTCTACTAACCCCAATAAGACCCCAACTATACCCTACAAATCAAAGCACTTATAAACCTCACTAAGGGGTTTAGGGGTTTTGATTATAAGTAAAAGTTTTTATTCATTTATTTGTTTAGGTTTTGTAGAATACTAGGTATTTATATTTTCATTAGAATATTGGTGCCAGCTATTCATAAATAGAAAAAATTAAAAACAAATAAATTCTTTTTTGAACTATAATTTATTGAGATTAACAGATTTATTATTTATAGGAAAAAAGGTCAACCGAAAAATTGCTAAAGATTTTAATTTAATTGACTAGAAAAAGGTCAAGTAAAAAAAATTAAAAAGTAAAGTAATAGCTTATAGATTTCCAGTCTCAGAATTATTATTTGTTTTTATATTTTATAAACAAACTATCAAAATTTTTCACAAATTTTGTGATTGTGGCTTGTAAACTTAGATTTTTATTTAACCAATTAAATTATAGCCCAATATTCAGAAAAATATATTTTTTCCTATTTCTAGAAACTAAAAATAAATCATAATTATACTTTTAAACTACTAACTTTACTACTTTAGTCTTAAACCTTGATTCAGAGTCAAACTCAATCATACCTTTAATTATGCCAAAGAATTCCAACGAGTAGAGCCATGTGTAGCCAATTACTGTTCACAAAACCTGCCAAAGAGAAATTAGGAGATGTATTTATTGCATCGATGAACTACAAAAAATTACAGACATAACCAGTAAAGATATGAGAGCCCATAATAGGAAGCCACAAAAAAACACTAATAAAGCTTGATATTTATCAAAACTTCAAGTGCACAGAAGGAAGAGATTATTTAAAGACTTAGAAATTTCAGTAGACTCTTGAAAAAATTAGTTAAACTAGCAAGTCGATTTCTAAATAAATCAGAAAAAATTAACCAATATTTGGAAACGGTAAGCTGGTAAATGTGAGTGATGCAGTCGACACAAACTTATTAGCATTTGCTGAGGAAATGGATAATTAACTATTTAACTTCTAAATGTAGCAGAATCAAGTCGTGGTGGGAGAGATATAAATTCAAAATCAAAAGTATTAATAAGAAAATAATTAACTAACAGCTTAAATTTAGTCATTAGAAAGCATTAACAGACATTTAATTTAGTTTTCAAAATTAATATAATCAAACAAAAAGACAAAAGAGTTGATACTATCGTTTGCAGAAAATTATTAACAAGATCCTAATAAAATTAAACAAAATCATTTAACAATCAAAAATTGAAATGGAAACAATAGAATTTTCAGTTTCAGGCATAACTTAGAAAATGAGATTTTTGTCTGAGAAATACAGGGAAGACACAATGACTAAATAATTTATGATAGCATCTTTCATTCAGAAATGTTTAGATTAATTGGTCGAGATAAATGAGGAATGCTTTAAGTACATCGACCAACTCTAATATGGATATCAATAGAATATAAGTAAAGTGATGATGAAAGAGAATCCCATGAATTTTCAATAAATATTCAGGGAAAAGATTTAAGAAGATCATCAAAGAAATTTAGTTCATGATAAGTATGTGGAATCTCTAATGGAATTAGAAAAATTAAAGAAGTCTGAACCATTTATTGATCATAAACTTCCTTAGATCGCAATAAATGGGGACGTGTTTGACAAAAACTTTCTTAAAACTATAGGTGAAAAGTAGCAATAACTTAGAGGAACAAAATGGAGTTGTAGAAATGGATTATCCCTGGGCAATAGACTTTGTTAGATAGGATGGCAAACAGTTTCTTCCTTATGTTACTTAAAAAACAAGTAAACTTTATGATTTAGAAATAGAAAACTTACAAGACAACGGATACCTTTTTATGTGGACAGTTGGATAGAAATTCACTGATGCAGTTGCTTTTATGCTATTTAAAGGCTATAAGTAAGTATATTATATTTAAAAATAGTATTTTTTTTAGGATTGTTGATAGTGTCGCTTGGGTTAAATTAGGAAAGTTTTCAAATAAACGGCTAAGGCTATCATCTTAGACACAATAAAGAGATCTGCTTAGTTGGCTTAAAAGGGAAAGTCCCAGATGGAGTCAACTCGTTTACTGTCTCAGACCTGATTCAATCGATTCCTGGAAAACATTCCCAAAAACCAGTGGAAATTAAACAATTAATTGAGAAGCTTTACCCTAATGGCCATTACTGTGAACTATTTGGAAGAAAAAATAACTTAAGAGATGGATGGGTTACTATAGGAAATGAACTTTGATAAAAATATCGCTTCAGTCTTAATTTCAATATTTAATTTATTTTACACTTAAAAAATTTTACCTTATTAAGTACTCACTCAGGCTAAGTTTAAAGAGTGCAAATACTTAATAAAGCTAGATGCTGTTCTCCTAGCCAAAGATCATGTAGCTTTCAGACTACCACTCTTTGAAATGACACTCAGAGATTTCATAACTGATCAAAGAAATCATAGATAGCTTGCATTAATATCAACTTAAGCTATACAAGGTATCAAAGAGCTTCATAAGTTAGGCTTTGTTCACAGAGATCTCAAGCCTGAGAATATAATGTTGAACTTTTCACCAGTAACAGTAACAATTATTGATTTCAACAGAGCCTTAAGAGTGGAAGTATCAAGGCTTGGAAGTGTAATGGGAACTCCAGGATATTATCCGGAAAGGGAAGACTGGAGAGATGGAGACTAACAGTGGGATGTGTGGGCTTTAGCAGCAATAATAATAGAGTGTGATATGCCTCGCAACGATTACTACTCTACAAGGTGCGAGAAGGATGCAAGGCAAAGAATAAAGCAATTTATTGACAAAACAAGAGTGTCTCAATCAATGAAGCAAATGGCAGAGTCAATAATAATAAAACCAAACTCAAGATCAGAAATATCAATAGAGTAGATAGAGTTGTGGTTAAGTAAGATTAACTTCAGACCTCTCCCACATGATCCAAAAGTGCATTTTGAGTGATTAAATTAAATAAATTTACTATAAATTTCACATTAAAACCTATTAATAACCCCAACCCCTAACAAATTCCCTACAAATCAAAGCACTTATAAACCTCATTAAGGGGTTTTGGGGTTTTGATTGTCATTGCTATTAATCAAATTCGGTTTATCTCTGGTTTCTCTTTGACCTCTTGATTTCTTTTAAAGAATATTCACTATCGATATATAGATATCACTCAAACTCTGCTGTATTTACTATATTGTCGTGTATTTTGTTCTCTCTTTAACACAAATCGTGCAGCGTTCCTCTGAACTAAGCCATTTCATACATCAATTTTGTATACTGGTTCATCATCTAATTGTCAAACTCTTTATTCTCGAACTGCCACAAGTCCTCTTTTTCTTCTCTCAGTTTCTTTCAATTTTCTCATAAATGACAGTTAAGCCAGATTTATCTATATCCATCTCAAGGATTGCCACTAGGTAATACTTCTGTATGTTAAGCCAGTCTTTTGCGAATAACTAGAATACCGGTTGTCCTTCCAGCTTAAGCGTTAGATGGATTATTTTTAGAATTTACTATCGCGCCATAGTTTTCTTAAAATAGGCAATATTGAATAACTATTTCCCAACATTTCTTAAAGGGATTTAAAATTTTTGACAATCTTTTTAATTTTTAACTATTCATAAAATATAAAAGATACGTAAATTTAATAACTGCAAAAAATATGTATTTGTAATTAAATCATATTATAATAACATATATATGAAATTAATAAGTGCATTCATAAAAAAATGGAAGTAATATTTACAAGTAATAAATAAATATTTGAATTTATATAATTTTATTTTAATTAAAATCTGGAATCATTTGTGTTTTTAAGGATTAAATAAGTTTGAAATTGTTTATTTAATATGCTACTGAGATCCCACTTTGGAAAGAAATTTTCAAATATAACCACGCTAACTCTCTAAACATACCAATAATGAACATCCTAAATGATTAAATGGCCCAAATAAACATCATTCTAAATAATTCAAAACACTAGCTCCTTGAACAATGTTTAGAAAAACTGTTCAAGCAGCGATGTACATGCAACAAAATAAAGATACATTTAACAAACATGACACCATATAGTATAAACAATATTACAATTGCTTAGTCTTTGACTAAGTGCGGACAAGTTATGACGAAACAGTAGTTAACAATCTCTGAGGTTCAGATAGACCACTACTAAGAGAATCATACATCATAGTTGCGCACATCTTTACTTGGGAAAGTTAACCAAATTTTTAACAGATACCCACGAATTCTTGGAAACACTGGCACTAATGTTATGACTAACAATAGTCAGCACAACTATATATATATACAGGAGTAGATATTAGAAACACACTAAGAAATATTCACTTACTGTTAATGAGATAGTAAGCAGACTCATAAGACATCAGAGAAGCTGTGAACGACATAATCTAAGAACTTATACTATGATTTGGACTAAGATCAATCAAATAAAGAAACATATCGCCACGTCTTCAAAGCAGCTAGAATAGCACACGCTGAATTTGAGAATAATTTTGTGAGGAAAATCTTTAATTTTGTAAAATTCAAAAATACTGAATTTCATTACAACAATCTAATAGGCTTATGATGATAACAAAGAGATCAAGTTAAATAACTTAATATATAAAAAGGCTAGTCCCTTACAAGTTAACAACATTAAGAAGATTGGGGGCCCAGAGACCTTAATGTGAACACACTATTATTATAATAATTATAATTATCATTATTATTTTCATTTATTACTATTGTTATAAAATATACTCAATTATCATTGAATTTTATGAATTTATCTCCTAGTTATTCAAGAATGGTGAGAGAAATATTTTGAATTTATCAAAATTTTTGAACTTAAAGTATGCTAATATTCCAATATTTGATTTGATTATTAATTTTACTTAGAAATTGATCTATTACATTCCAAAAATGACATACGTTAAAACAAAGTATATGAAATTTAAACATCAGTTTTTTGACTCTTTAACCAATATAATAACAATCACTTTTAAAAAACAAGTTATTTAAATTACAAATACAAAAATAATACTAACAATAATAACAATAATAACAATAATAACAATAATAACATCAAACATAAACCCAAATTTTTTAAAAATAATAGAGATCATTAATAACTTTGCTGCCACTATTTCAGCAATACTTGAGTTTAAAGCTAAAACTAAAATTCTGAAACAATTCTGTGTTAGCAATAGTACTTTTAATTTTAAAAAGTTAGCTTACATTAAGTTTATTAGATAAGGAAGTTGTAAATACCTAGGGAGATTCTGCTGACAGTTTCATTCAATTTAGTATAACTTAATATCAAATAAAGATTATTTAAAAAAATTAAGTTGTTTGGATTAATTCAAACTATTTATAATTTTAAATTATTTATAATCGATAATTAAATTAAAAACTAAAAAGAATGATAATTGATTATTATGGAATTAGTAAAATAAATCAATTGATACTTTGTTTGCTGCAATTTTCCTTAAACTTTACATTTTATCTAATAATTAATATCCAAATTAATTTAAAAAAACAACTTTAACTGGTCATTGAAAACTAATTAATATTACAAAAATAGTGATCATTAAAGAAGGTATTTTAAGATATTCTTGCTTTTAGCTTGATAAATATCAGTAAATGTTTGCATATACTTGTCGTTTAAGTGTAGTAATGCATGTCTTTTTATATTAATCAATATTCTATTAATGTTTTGCCAAATATATAGTAACAATTATTATTGTCTATTTCACTATAGTCTCATCTAACTACAATACTTAAACGTAAATTGCCTTATCTTGCAAGTCTTTGGCAATCCTGCTAACACATTTAAATGCTCATTTGATGAATCCTCATGTTTATACTTAGTCTGATAGTCATTGACTAATGTTGCAGATTTTGAATTAACGACTTTTAAGCATCTTAAAATGGATAAACTATTCTTGATCAATGAGCATCAGTCATCACCAAGATCATCATTAATAACATCTTCTTAAATGCTTTTCAAGTTCTTTATCCCTACATTTCATTTAATGAAGATCTTGAAATTCTGATGAAGATATTTTGATGTTGATGCCTTTTGTTTGATTCCAGTTAATCTGCCTAGTTATTAAAATATTGCTGTTTTGAAGTGAAATATCAGATATTAATTTTTTGACAGATTATTTAAGAATATATGTGAACTTACTATGAAATTAATGATCATAATTATATTAAATAAAAGTAAGATTTAGGATTTATAATGTTATTTAAACTCCTAATTGCTGTTAGAAATGAATCATATATTCTAACTATATAATGAGATAGGCTTCTAAAAATCAGTATAATCACTTAAAAACATAAATAATAGGAAGATTCAAGCATTTTTATATAAGTATAAAGACCGATATTGTATGAAAAATCAAAAAAAGGAAATGCAAGATATAAATGTAAATTACTCTTTGAGTTTATAATTGTAATGAAATAAATTCTACTAATTGCATTAAAATATTTATGATCATTTAATATTTTAATTTAATCATAAACATTGTTCAATAATTTTAATTGAAAATCTGGGTTTATTTCCAATCTTATTATCAACATATCTTCTTTAGTTTCATATTTAACTAAAACCGTATTTTGTACTTTAATTTACTCTCATAAACCGTATAAATTCTTCAGATTTACTAATTATAATTTAACTTGTAAAGAACTATTTCTTTATTAAAAAAAATGTAAAATTTAGTTAGAAAAAAAAACAAATGCAAAACCATTTTAATCATTTAAGTGTCTTAATTATCGAGCAAATTTATATGATCAATCTAATTAGAGGTATTTAATTTACTTTTATTCACATTCTTTATTGTTACTTTGTAGATTCAGTTGCTGAAAATTATTATTGCTATTAGTCTTACATTTGTTCTCTCAACAATCTTTTCATTCGGAATGTCTTCTCAGTCCTACAATCTCCTTTGCTTCTTTGTCATTAAAATCTTTCAGAGCTCCTCCAGCGATTCATTTATTGCTGGTCTTTACATTGAATTGTGACTCTCTGATCTATCCCTTTGTGGTTTACCTCCAAGGCATCTGCCACCGTGCTATCCTCTAAAGCCATCTCTGACTCCTCTGCACCCTCAGCATACAGCCCTGCATCCTCCTCTGTAGTTGCCATCGTCATCGACTCTTCTCTCGCACTTCTCTGGCTATCCCTCCTCAATAACACCCCCATTCAAGAGTCTCTCCTCTCTCTCCCCTTTGACTCACTCACCAGGTAGAGGCTGGTCTCCACATTGGGATTCTCTGCATTTTTGTCATATCAGTATTGCAGAGGAAGTCATGGGAAGATCTTCGACTGGGGGCGGCTAGTGGCACCACTCGATTCTCCACGTTTTTATCTACGGAGATGGAGTCTTAGACATTTATGCTGGGGGCCGAGATAAGTGAGCATCTTTATTTTCTGGGACCATCCTATGCCGATAACGAGCGCCTTTTGACACAGTTCCATTTCTCAGACTGCGTGTATACTCCATTCAATTCAGTCAAACCTGCGAATCTCCGTAGCCTACTACTCTTTCCACTCTGTAATGGGCGTTTTCCTCTATCCTGCTCTTTGGAGCGCCTAGGCAGATTCTTCATCTATCTAATGAGTTACAAAAGAGATGAAGTGCATTTACCAATAAGGAGATAGAGGAATCTTGAAGCCGTTTACAGTGCGCGCTGCACTCGTTGGCGCCTCGACCAATGGGGTTTCCTCCCACTTTGGCACTTCAGATCTCCACAATGACTCCTTCGCACTAAATGGTGCAGGCCCAGATACCAATTGAGAAGGTGTAAACATTGAGAAGGTATCAGCTAATACAAGTCTTTCTCTTAATAATACTCTTTCTGTTCCTTGCGTCTATACTAATAGTCTCAGCGCAAATGGAGTTGCTACATCTTGCTCTTCTTAATCACAATGCACTAAAGACGACTTAAATTACATTATCACCAACCTTCCAACTGCTCAATGAGTTACAAGTATTGTCTAAATCGCTAGAGAAGGTCACATGATCGTTGGACCATACAAGGCAACTGGAAATTTATGGCAGCCATCCGATGTAGATGCTTGTAATGGTGTTACAGTAAATGTCAAACACGTCAATGGCTTCACCCTCCTCTTCCTCTGCACCCATGCATGCAAGGCTCCCGGCTGGTAGTACTGGCTTAACGGCATTTTCACTGGACGTCTCTGTTAGTGCCTGTATATTTCTCATCATCCTGGATCAGATCACTGTCTAAGGGAGGTCGCCATCTAGAGATCTGAGGCTTAATGTTCTGATTCAATTTCATTCATTGATATAACAGGGTTGATTAGTTTCAGTTAGATTGAGAGTATCAATTTTCAATATTAATTGTTAGTGTTTAATTGTAAACTTATTCAATTATAATAAACATTTATCATTAATTGTGCTATTTATTGATTATTAATGATTCAATGTTACCTTTTGTCACCTTTTTACCATAGGGTTTTGGGGTTTTATTTTAATAGTAACACTTTAATTAATAAACATATTGTTGATCTGCTTATTGTTTTAATAAATTACATTTAAACCAATTAAATAGAACATAAATTTCAAACTTACGGTAAATTTAGAAGCTAAAACAAGCGAGATTAATTAGTTTATTTCCCTTAAATCCCAAGTTTTTATAAACAAGTTCTAATTGTATTAAAATCCATAAGTAAATGTTAATTAATTATAAAATTACACTAGAATATTAAAAAAGAAGCAATAGAATGAATGAATATAATTATATTAAATGATAAAGATATTTTGCATTTAATTTATTGATTACAACTTATATCACTTTTTAGGAAAGAAACAATTAAATCCATATTTACGAGACAGCTTTAAGCAAGGCAAAATGAATTTTACTCTAAAATGTTAAAATTTAATAGCACTGAACGATATATATATAAACAAAATTAAGTTGAATTGTTAGGAGATTCTAATCAATTAATAGTTTAAATTATGCTATAATTTTGGCAAAAATAACGTAACTATGCAATATTTATATAAATTAAATGGTTTATGATAATCTTTTTTAAAAAATTGTAATTATTTTTGCTTCTAATTTAATCTGTTTAATTCATTTAAAGTTTATCTCTTTTTGTAGACTTCTTCCGCATCTGCAATAGATTCATCTTCAATCTTGTAATTCCTATTGATATAAACACTGATAAATATTAAGGCTGTTTTCTATAAGTAAATTTTATTGACTCAAAACAAATCAAAATTTATGTAAATAATTATGATAGTTTTTGTTAGCACGCCACATTGTATTTAAAAAGAGAGATTCACTTTATTCAACTTGACCTTCATACCGAAGCAATTATCAAGCCTCTTTTGTTTCTTTATTCATTCAAATTCTTAGCCCATATTTTGTAATAATGATAGTATGATCGATGATCCCCTTATAATTAATTTATAACAATTCCTCTTAAAGTAGTTTATGTAGACTTCATCTTCTGATGAGTTACGGATTCTCTAATATTTCAACCTGCATTCATAGCTTCTACAATAAAACTAATATATAAGCATTTGTAGCAAAAGTAAGTTGATTATCTAAAGCAATAAAATAATATATAAGGACTTAATTTAAAACCTAAAACTTATAAATTATTTAGTTAAATTACATTTACAATAGTAAATCTCTGCTAGAAGACATTTTATTTTAATTCATTTAAATTATAAAACCTGTCTATGAAGGAAAATGATATGACAATCTAAATCGTGAGTTATGTTCATGTCTAAAGAAGGTGGATATAAGAATCAATTTTCCGTATAGCATAATCAAGATTTTAAAAATATTAATCTCTTTAAATTTTTTCAAATATCAAACTTTATACTGCAAATTATAATCTAAATTAAAAGATGAAACGCTATAAGTATAAAAATAAAGTATAATAAGAGATATTTAATTTCATTGATTTATAAGGAATGTTATTTTTATTAAAATAGCTAAAACTATAAATTTAAATTACACAAATATTGAAATAAATATTTATGAAAAAATATATTGTAAATTTATAATTATATTTTAAAGCTGTTCGGAAATTAACACTAAGGATTAAGCCAGAAATTTAGGCTTTAAATCAGACAATTCTACACTTTGAACTTTTTTATATCCCTTTTACAGTACTGAATAGCTTCTCATCATACATCTTAACCTAGTTAACACTTGTGAAGAATTTATGTGACATTTCGCTTTTTCATATCTTTCTGATTGTTCTTTCACTCACTGCTTGAATTCTAAAGAACCATATTAGGTAAAACCCAATTTAGTAAAATCTTACTGTGGTTATCTGCCGTAGGATGGAACTTTGATGTGATACTCTACTGAAACTTTCTTACAATAAGTGGGCCTCATTTTTCTAGAGTAAATAAATACTAATATAGGATTTGAGCATTCTGTCTTAACTTATAGATTATCCTTGATAAAATCAACACGTTATAGCAACGATTGGGGCATCTTTCTATAAAATACAAACTAATATGAGCAATAATTAATGGTTTTATTGGAAATTGGATACATATGTTATAAAAGTAATTATAAGAAGGCATAGAAAGACAGAACTTATCAAGTATTAACCAAATGCTTTTACAGTTATGAAAAATATAATACTGAATTTTATAGGAATAACTATTAAGAAAAAAAGGAAGGTTTCAAAAAATTTATAAAAAGATATTATAAAAATAAATTAATAAATACTAAAATAATATCAATTAAATTTAAGTGGAAAAAATAAATAATATATTAAATATAAAAAAATAATAAAAATAGTTAATAAAAATTTTATGCTAAATATAATCTATTAATAAAAAACAAAAAAAAATAATAAAAAATAAGATACCAAAGAAAAAAATAAACTAAATTATTTATATGTGCTTCCTACAAAAATTGTGAGATGATATCTATGAAATAAATAAATAATTAAAGTGATTTGTAGATTATGATCATATATTCGGTCAGTAAGTCAGTGAAAGAGAGCTCTCTAAAATAATACATTTTATATGTAATAGAGAAGCATGACAAAAGCGAATAATTATAACTATTTTGATAATCTAACTAAATTTTATTAATTTTTGACGACATTATTAGTTTTATTATATATTTTATTGTTAAAGTTTAACATATAACAATCGCTCATATGTCTATCATAAAAATGAGTCACTATTCAGATTATTTAATCATTTAAAATGGTTATTGTTAAATTAAATTAAGGTGTCAATTTATGATTAATTAAAAAGAATTAATATTTATACAGCAGCTTCTAATATAAAGAAGTATACTCTATTAGTCAAGATAAATATATTATTAAATATTCTTAAAAAAGCCACATATAATTTTCCAGAAATCAACTCATATCCTATTCCTTTTCTATTTCGTCTTATAAATAGATAATTCAAGATCAACATTCTGTAATTATTTATTTTTGTAGAGGTAATATTTTAAAAGTACAGTATTTAATTTTTTCTGTAAAGGCAAAATAGAGTGTTTAATTTATCGAAATTCTATGTTAATTTTATCAAATTCTTTTTAAAATCAAGAATACTAATTGAAATTCATAAATTTATTGCAAACTTATTCTTAAAAAGTATTTAAACCAATTTATCTTATGTTTATTCACTTAACCTGTGAATCATTTTCTATTCCTATATCAACTAGATTAATTTTGAGTATATTCTCTTACATTAAATCAATAGCAATATATGAATATATTATATTTGGAATAGGTATTATTGATAAAATAGATAAAAATAGGAAATTTGAGAAATAAGGATAAATCAATGAATTATTAGTAATATTAACTGCCAGTAATTAGGAGTGTACTGAATCGTAATTTGATTTAGATTTAAAATATATTTTTAATTAATAATTATATTTAATAAGTGGTCAGGTCAGGTAGTCTGGCCAGGGTTTTTGGTGGTCTACCGTAATTATATTATAAATATCTGTTATTAATATTAAAGATGTGTAGATCACTAAAATGGCAGCAACATACCGGAGAACACTAAGACGAATGTTTAATCGAATGAGAGGCCACTGTGACCTTATAACTGCGAGGAGGACTCGGTAAGTATAGCAATAATCATTTCTCACAACAGCCACTAATTCTTTTTACAGATACAGTATGAGGGCAGCCCGGACCTCTGGAAGCAGTGCCAGTGCTTGATGCGAGTAAGATTCTGGGTTTCAGTAACATCGATGTCTACACCGATTGTTTAAACGAGATTTACTACCTCTGCATTCGCTTCAAGACTGATTCCACCAGACAAATAAACAATTCTTCACTGAAAAGAAGCGCAAGGGCAAGGCGATTATGGCACAGTTAAAATATAACCACCAAGCTTCTCGAGCATCATTCATTCAAGTAGTTCGCATCAGCAGTTGATGGATTAAAGCTAATATACGGGCCCTCTCATCATTACGGGCAGTTTATCGCAAAAGAGAATGCTAAGCGGGAGAAGGAATCATAAATTCAGGACCACGGATCTAGAGGCGCTGCCGATGTTACCAATTACTACTTGATCGAGAGGCTTTCAGAGGGAGCACTGTCAAAGGAGGAGTACATTCGGAAGAATTCAAGCGATGTGTCCCAGATAGTAGCCATTGCCAAGGCATACAGCTCAATGAACTACGCTGATTAAGTGATCCAGAAGTCCGGTGTCGCCTGTTCTGAACGAGACCCCCCCTAACCCCCCCCCCATAAAAATATATGACCTCCCCCTCCCCCCCCTTTATAATAAAATTTTTCAAATTATATGAAAAACATATTCTTATGCTTTGAATCATGATCTATCTAAAAGAAATCTTGCCCTGCGGGCAGCTACTGTTATTTATTATTATATTTGATACACTACGTCCGTCGACTTTTTTTGATACATGCTTGTATATGAAAATATTACAAATGAATTTTATTTTTGAGTGTCATTAATTTAATTTTATTATATCTATTAATATAAACGAACCCTAATTCTATTTAATAATTTTTTATATCTACAATCGTCTTTATTGGGCATAAAACTTTAAAATAATATAATAAACATTTACACTTTTGTAAATATTTGTCTTATCATATCTTTTTTAATTATGAAAATAATATATTAAAAAATCAAACAATATCTAATTATTTTATTTAATATTTTAATGATTAACAATAGTAGATTAATTTTCTTAATCATTTAATATAAATATAATTATACCTTTTATGAAATTTACAGAAAAAAAAACGTGTAAGTCTTAAATAATGATTAATAGATAAGGCTAATTTTTTCTAGAAGTTTGAGGCATTTTTTAATCTTTAAGATTTAGAGTTATTATTTGTAACTGATTTTATATAAGATAAGATAAAGAGTAATTATAATTTTAATGAGATAAGTCGTGTATGGACCCTAAAAATGAAGTAATTTATATAAATTATAAAAAATGAATTTAATTAATATGTGTTAAAATGAAATGGCTAAGCTATCTTACTAAAATATAAAATGAACTCATAAAAATTCTAACTTGTATAAAATAATTTAATTAAAAATTTTCTCTTAAACTATTTAAAAATGATTTCATAATTAATAAAGATATGATAAGACAAATATTTACAAAAGTGTAAATATTTATTATATTATTTTAAAGTATTATGCCCAATGAAGACGATTGTAGATATAAAAAATTATTAAATAGAATTAGGGTTCGTTTATATTAATAGATATAATAAAAATAAAATTAATGACACTCAAAAATAAAATGCTTTTGTAATATTTTCCTAAACAAGCATGTATCAATAAAAGTCGACGGACGTAATGAAGCTTATCAAATATAATAATAAATAACAGTAGCTGCCCGCAGGGCAACATTTTCTTTTAGATAGAGCATGATTCAAAGCATAAGAATATGTTTTTCATATAATTTGAAAAATTTTATCATAAAGGGGGGAGGGAGGGTCATATATTTTTCATTGGGGGGGGGGGTCTCGGTCAGAACAGTCGCCATTAAGAAGGAGAGGGTACCAATAATAACATCTCTAAGAATACATTGCAGTTCTTAAAAAAAAAGGTGATGACTCGTGTGCCCCTAGGATGCCGATCTACAAGCACTCGGTTACCTCCACATAATCAATACTCTGTATGAGCTCCTAATAAGGCGCTAGAACATTAAGATTCACAGTATGTGGATATACGGGCCCACCAATACCAGGAAGACTAAAATTACTCACATTCTGGAAGAGATATTCGAATGAAAGCAATACATACAGTCCAATTTGAATTTTCCACGTCCCAATCAATCAAGGCAAGACCGGCGAGCCACAAATACTAATCGCGAATGAGCTCAATCTTCCGAACGTATTTGGTTAGTCTGGGATAGCAGGAATGAAACGGTTGATGGAGGGTGAAGGGATGGCCATAGAGCAGAAGTAAGTAGGCGTGGAATACAAATACACGGGATACTTAATAGTCAATAACATCTAACACTCTGCCCTTTAGCAAGATGGACCCTCAAGATGCCAATGCTTTCAAGTCGAGATGTCTGCTCTGCCAATCCGAGATACCGACTTGAAGTGGTAAGAAGGAATTCCCTAATAACGGCAATGGTAGCACGGTTCCTCCATTCGAGATTTCTCGCCGATCAGAGCTAAGAATGAAGCTGTTTGAATACACAGAGAAGGTGGTCAGAGACAGAGTAGAGGTGTCTAGTGAGGTAACGCCGTATTGAGTTGATCTACACATTGGTAATATTTATAAAAGATATTTATAATATAATTACGGTAGAACACCAAAAACCCTGGCCAGACCACCTGACCACTTTTTAACTATAATTATTAATTAAAAATATATTTTAAATCTAAATCAAATTACGATTAAGTACACACCTAATTACTGCTGGGAGTTAATATTACTAATAATTCATTGATTTATCTATATTTCTCAAATTTCCTATTTTTATCTATTTTATCAATATTTATTTTTATTAGTTTTATAAATAAATATTACAATGACCGATTCATCATATTTTAAGAATATTAGATAATTTTATTGAAACTCATCCTAAACAGTAATATCTATAATTATGTTATTTAAGTTTTTAGTAAGTCCAATCAACTGATTCACTAAATATTTATTTTATCAATATATATTCTCAAGATACCCTATGTCAATTAAAAATTAAATAAGCTAAATTTATCAGCTTTATTAATAAATTAATATCACTTTAATTTAAATCTCATATTTATATAGTATACAATTTCTTTTGAATGTGGACGTTTCTCTCTGTATTTAAATATAGTATTAAAATCGAACTTGGTTACTTAACTCTTCAACATATCTTTAATCTTAGAAGTTATTGATCACAAATTATTTTAATTAAAAATTGAGAACAATTAAATATAAACATAAATTAATAATTTAATTATAAATTTACTAAGAATTAGAGTGTTATATCAATTCTTAGAAAGTGCCTTTTTTATAAATTTCTCATTTTTTATTTAAAGTTATTACAAATATTAGTTCTTATCTTAAAGATAATATTCTTACATCAATTTACATGATTAAAATAATTATAACTGTAAATAGCATACACTCACTATTAAGATGGACAAATTTAAATTGTTTAAAATTACACTTAAATATAATTTACAGATTAATGACTAATAAATTTTTGACTTTTGTTAATTCTCTAGAAAATATAAATATTAAAGAACATTTAAAGTAAAATATGATTCACAAAATAAAATAATTAGAACTTAGATACCAATAAATAAGCAATTTATCCTCTTTTTATTACAGATATTGATTTAATAATATCTACTAATTTATAATATCATTTATATATCCGTTTATTTTTATTTTAAAATTTATAATAATTTCTTATAATATTGTATATTTTATAAATAGTGTCGATTTTAATAATATTAATTTGTACTAAAATTCCGTTAAATACATTATATAAAAGTTTTATTATAAAGTAAAATTCAAATTTTATGTCATTATATCATTAAGTTCTTAATTTAATTGATGTTTTTTAAAAATAAGTTAAATAATAGCTATCATGAATAGGATTATTATCTTTGTGATCTTTGTCCATTCTTAGCAAACATCTGATTTTAATGGTAATTTTGATTAAAAAACCAATCGGCACGTTAATTAAATCAAAAATACATTGTTAAATTATATCAATGATTACTTTTTAAAAGTCATTGAATAAGTATTCTTCAAGCTACTAAAATCATAAACGCTAGGAAAAAATAAATTTAAAGTCTTTTAAAACAAAAATATACAATAAAAAAAATATAAAAGTAATTTTATAGATCACAATGCTTGATAATTAATAGTCATTGTAAAATAAAATGAGGATAGATACTTTTCACATATTTAAATATTAACAAATTACCTTTTAATTGGAATTTAAATGATTTATAATATAATTTACCTTGTCATTATAAATTAAAATACAATTAATTGTAGCATGTTCCAATCAAGTAAGATTTTTTGCAATAATTTTTAATTGTAATATATGAATAAATATTATAATAAATAAAAATTCCAATAAAATAGTATTGCATTTAAGACAAATAGCTTTACATTGAAGTCCAACATGTTAAATATGAAAATGATAAATAAAAATTTTATTTATAAAAATAGCAAATAAATAATTGAAGCTAAATAAGAAACACAGAATGGGTATACTGAGCAAAATTAAAAAAGATATTATATAGGGAGACATTGAAAATAACTAATTTCAGCACTTAGCACAATACACAGCAAACATCATTAAACAAAACAAAAGTCAATGGGGCCTTCACATGCTAGAAATTATTACTTTTATAGCTAGAAAAATCATAAGAAAATAGTTCTCAATAGTTAACTAGTTCCAACTACACCTAACAAGAATACAGTTCGACGATGGAAACAACTGTGAGACAGTTCAACTATGGACTTTAAAACACTTTTATATGCTTAGATTAGCATCAATAAAACAACAAATTCATAAAACATCAACAGACTACAATAAAACCCCAACAAACCCACATTAGGGTGTTAAGCAACTATACCTAGAAAAACCAGCCTCACCTCCAATAGAGATAGAGCAAAATCATTTGGGGGGTAGTAACCATGAAAATGACGACTACTATTCAAATGACGATGATCTCCCAATCCCAAACAGAAACCCCAACCTCATAACAAAAAGAGTAATCTACTCAGACAATGAGGAAGACTGGAGTTCGGTGGAAGAAAAGCATAAATACGACTAATTCTATGAAGGAAGCTCCTCCATAGAGAGCTCAAGCTAACCCACCTACTACATAGAAAGTGGCACTGATAAAAAGAAGGAGTCCATTAATGACTCCTTCACTTACCCAGTCCAAAATTCCAATGACGTCAAATACATCACAGAATTAAATTATTACTAAATAGGAGATTAATTAGAAATCTCAAATTAAAATTTAGTACTAAATATGGATCTTAATTAAATTGAGAATTAATAATAAATTAATAATTATTAAACTGGATCCTACTAAGGGATGTATACCATCACCAAGGCGTAACTATAGGACAAATTCGACACGAGAGAATCTAGATTCTTTTTATGGATGAGTACAATCAATAGTAAGATGTCCAAAGTAATCCAAAGATACTCAAAAGCTATCGCCACCATATTTGCAAACTTGGACCACAGCAAATTAATTGAAAGAGTCAATATGAACGACGGAAAACTAAGAGAATTAGGAGAACACATAAAAAACAGAACCAATTCTTCAGTCAAGACACCAGCTGACCTAATTGGTTTTGTGAGACTTTTCGACATAGGCATCCTTAAAACGTCACAGCTAATGAAGCAAACTGCATATCTGTGAGTTCAGACTATCATGAACATTTGAACAAGGTAGAGATTTACGTAAAATGCTTTTAAAACACGATTAATTCCTAAAAAGTAACCCCACACAACTAGTCACTACTAGATGCAAAGAACATATAGCCTCAAAGAACCTGAAGTTCTCAATAAACGTAAAATATTCCGACACAAATTTCAAATTCAAAGAAATGGGCGAACAAGTCCAAATCCTCAACCAAAGAAGAAAAGGAAGAAGAGATAAACCACATAGGAAGAAGACACAAAAAGGAAAGGAAGAAGAGAAGACCCAGTAGACACGGATAGAATATCCTAAAATTAACTAAAAGAGCTTGTCCCTTATAAACTATCATGCTTGTTTGATCGGAGTTCCCTAGAGACCTCAGTGTGATCATATTATTATTATTATTATGATTATCATTAATAAAAATCATAAAAACTTTAATATGAACAATTACTCAAAGGTCATCTACATTAATTATTTATTAACAGCTTTTAAATATGAATAAAATTATTAAATATAATTGATCATTCTTTAATCTGAATAATTTTACAATTAATTTAACTATACAGCTTTGTCTGCAGTCAAAACCCCAAAACCCTTTCAATTGTTTGATTGAGTTTTTAATTCATAAAAGTAGACTATTAGTGCATGCTTTATTAGGGTTTTAATAGGGTTTATATAGGGGTTTAATGTTTAAATATTAGTATTTTAAGTGAGTATAACAAGCGAGTTTTTAAAATATTTCACACAAACATAAGCTTAGAGTCATGTGGCAGTTCTCTGAATTTTATCTTACTAAGTTGATGTTTGATTGTTTCTATTGATTGTTAATTCTCTTAGCTTGGCTTGATAATAGTTGAGTATGCAAGTTCTCTGAGACCTCCATTTATTTTATTTTTATCGATATATTGTTTGATTCTTTGCTTAGAATCTCTCTCACCTCTGCAGCTAAAGTATTCGTTTCTTGACATGTCGCTATCTATTATTATTACTGCTAGAGCCCAGATATCCCATTAAGTGTCTCTATCTCTCCAATCCTCTCTCTCTCTGGGAATTATCCAGGAGTGCCGTATACATTTCCTTATGCAGAGGCTTGCACTCTTTGAGCTCTGTTGAAGTCAATAATATAAACTCTAAGAGGCTGAAAGTTCAACATGATATTCTCTGGCTTTAAGTCTCTATGAACATAACCTAGCTTGTGAAGCTCTTCAATTCCTTCAACTATCTGCTATACTATCTAGCTAATTTATCTCTGACATCTATTGTCAGATAAGAATTCTCTGTAAGTCATTTGAAGTAAAGGAAGCCTGAAGGCTACATGATCTTTACCAATAAAATAGCATCAAGCTAGATGATATGCCTACACTCATTTAACTTTGCTTGTTAAAGAGCATAATACTCATTAGCGAATTCTATTTAGAACTTGTCATCAGCAAGGAAGTAATTGACTGGATATATCTTGTAAGCATATTAGTCATCTGTGATGACTCTCTTCTCTACTTTATCCTCAAGAGTGAGGTAGCTTTCAAGGGAAGAATCTATGTCAATAATTTCAAAGATAGGAATCTTCATCACCTCAATTTTTACCATTATTTTATTTTTCTCAGAGACAGGAAAGTTCTTGACAGCTTTCTTTATTTTGACTTACTTCTATAGTTCAACTCTATGATACTCAACTGGGTTTCTTGGTCTTCTCTTTTAGAGGAATCATTTTCCTGTAGGTTCATGAATAAAGACAAAACTTTAATTGTGCTTTTTCTTTAAGTGCACTTTGAAGTCTCTTGTATGAGAATATGGCTTCTCACAGAACTCACAGATATATTTGCCATCCTTCTTTTAATGCTTGAGATATAACCTAGGCATGTCGTTGTGAATATCTCTCAAGTGTCTCTTAAAAGATGACTTGTAAGAGAAAACTTTATTGCATTCATTGCATTAATAGTCAACTTTGCCTGGTATTTATTAATGCTCTATGACGGGTTGTTTAAGCTCCTCCTCAATTTCACAGCTTCTATTATAACCTCCTACTTAATTTATATTAAAATCTCAAAGCTAGACTAGTCAAAGTTGTCATAAGTAGGCTCCCACTGAGTACAAGCGTCTCTGGTCTCTACTTTTAAATATTACTGGAATGATAATTTTTATTGACTTTACCCAAGCAATGCCGCTCTTCTCAAAAGGTTAGCGCTCATTTTAGTTTCTGATATAATCTATTATAATAATGATAAAATATATCGAGATAAACTATTATAATAGAGTATATGACGCTCTAGTAGATTCTTTGCTGAGAGGTAAGAAAATTAAATAACTATAAAAGACTGCAAGTTGACATATTTTTTGAGAATTTTATTCGTTTTAGTAAATTATAATACTCTAAATGAAGTTTTGTTTCTCTAGGGGGTGCTCCAAATCAAGTTTGAACTTAATTTGAGGAAAATTTATTAAACATTTTTTAATTTAATTTGCTCTTAATTAAGTTTTAACCTTAAAATTTAACTCCTAATAAAGTTTGAACTTAACTTAGAAGACCTCCTAAAATAATTAAAAATTATAATATTAGGAGCAATTTAATGGATATAAATTGATAAAAATGGAAATCAATCTGTGAAACTTAAAGTAAGTTTTTCAATGCTTCTCCTCATATCTTTTCAAGGTTGACCTCCAGTAAGTCCTCCCTATTTAGTAGTAAGATTTTAATAAACTTAGAATGGATATCCATAATTTTAAATTTCATTAACATTTCTAGAAAGAGGAAGCAAGATGGATTCTATGAATGATGCAATGAAGAGAATTTAATCTCAAGATTTAATAGGGAAATTCCGAAGTAAAGAGGACCTATATAGAAATTAATTATAGCAAGGTAAGTTCTTAACAAAGATTAATATATTAAAGATAGTTGGATTGTTCTTGCAAACCCAGGAAGGGCTAAAATCTCATTTTTAAAAGCCTTACTGAGTGAAGAGAAAAAGCTTTTAAGTCTAATGAAATTACGATGATAGAGACACTTAACTACCGTGAAATATCAGTGGCAAACTTATATGACGATGCTATGAGCAATCCTGATGTAGTTCTCTACCTTCCATCAAAGCTACAGCTCTCTAATAAAATGCCAGAGAGAAACTTCTTCTCTTTTGTTCTTAGAACTCTGAAACCTGAGTACTTAAATGAAATAATTAAGTAGCTCACAAGAAACGCTAAAGCATTTTTCCTGAAGAAAAATAAAAGCAAGGCATTAAAATAATTGATACCTGGCTGTAGGAACTTCAAAAACATCCTTTCATCTCAAGTAAGCTTAAAATACTAACTTTATAGAAGAACCTGGCACTGCTGTATATTTGATGAAAGAACGCAGCAAATTAAACAGAGAGAGAAAAAGTCTCAAGTAAAGCATGAATTGAGTAAGAGACTCTTCAAAGATTTCTAAAAGCCAAATGAGATGAAAATATATGCAGGAGCTGGTAACATAGGCCCAAGCAAGCCTTAGAGGAAGAAAAGAAAGAGAAGCAAATCCCTTTACGGGTTAATTTAATATGTGAACTTATTCATTCGTTTAAATCTAAAACTTATTTATAAACACATAATCTCCCTCCCTTCTCTAGCACATACTTTTGGGTTTATCATCGCTTACTCTTTTATCAGCACTCTTAATAAAATCTACCGTATCTATCTTCAAGTCGTGCATCAAGTGATAGAGTAGTAGCTTCTTGTAGTGGCCTTCAATATCCCCCAATATAATTCAATTACATTGAACTGAGGACTGTAAGGAACATTAAATACAGGAGTTATGTTTAGCCTTTCATATTCCTTCTTTGTGTAATTAGTTTTATGGACAGATAAGTTATCTACAAACAGAATAATTTCTAAGTCGGCGTAATTATCTCTGAATTATTCCAAGAACTTTATATATTATTCGGTCTTAATTGAGCGAGGGTGGATAACATAAGTCTCGAGGCCATTATCTTCGCTTATTCCACCAAGTATAGCATGAGTTTACACCTTAACCTTTTAGTCATAAACTTCTATATTACTATACCTCTTGTACCAAGACCTTGATATAATGGTATTGAATGTAAATACTGCCTGATCAGCGTGTATGAACTTTATATTATGCTCTTAAGACCTCTGCATTTAATCGAATATATAATTTAAATTAGTCTTATAAATGGAACATTAAAGTCAATCACTCTCTTAATGCGATTGACTTTCTTGTAAGATATTCCGTTCTTTTTATATATGTTAGCTATCGATTAAGCAGAGATGTGAAGCTCAGGAAATTGGCGATGAAACATAACAGCCGTTTAGGCTAGAGAGAAATGAGCCCAGTATTTGAGAGTTTTATCATTAATAAGAAAGTAAACATGATGCTATTAGAATTTTTAAGGTCTCTTAGGCTTAGAATTAAGATTCTATCTAATTAAATTCAATGCTAATAGACAGTGAGACCTACAGTAGCAGGTGATTTATGGAGCAGCCTTGCTATAGACGTATAATTCAGAACAGGCTTGAGTTATTCACTATAATCATCGCACCCATAGCGCAACTTAAACAATAAATCTATATACTCACTGCCATAAACTGACCCCTAACCTCGCATATACTCACTTAAAGTACTAATATTTAAACATTAAACCCCTTCATATACCCTATTAAACCCTAATAAAGAATGCACTTATTGTCTACTTTTATCAATCAAAAACTCAATCAAACTACTGATAGAGTCTTGGGGTTTTGAGTCTCTTTCAGTGCTTCTCTCTTAATAATTACTGCTATTTAAATTGCTTGCTTACTAAAATGACTGTATTCTATTAAACTAATTTCTCAATACCAATGAAACTCTGCTCAGGCCTATTTTATTTAAATAAAATTAAAAACGCTCTATTGGTAAAAACTGCTACTCCTTGCTTTCTTTCAGACATTAATTTTTTTGAAAGCAAATATAAAATGTAAATAAGTGCAATTTAATTAATCAGTTATTCTTAATGATTGTATAACTTTTGATTGAAATAAAAAAATATTTTTCACATGCTATTCAAGTTGAAGTGCTTAGGTTAAGATTTATCTTCCAAACACTTAAAGATATAAATAAAAAAATTATGATTCTTCTTAAGCAATTTTTCTATGGCCACATATAATTCTTTATTTGAAATACACTAGAGAGTAGAATAATCCCATTTTAGTTCTTGATGTCTATTCATATTATTATGATTGTAGATTGAGTGATAATTCTACAACATATTCATTCTGGTAAAGATGTTCTTCAATATTTTGATACAATATGTTTTGATCTTAGAATATTCAAATCAAAGTTTATTCTTTCATTTTATAAGTTTGAATAAATGGAGTCCAGAGTGGACTAATCTGTCATCATCTAATCGTCATTTGTTTCATTGTAAACATATATCCTTGCTTAAATTTTATCCATTTTGGGGGGAGTTCCCTCGCCATCAATTTTTATCTCTATTTAATATGTGCAAATATCGACCATATAACGATATATCCTCAATAACCAGAATGATTTCTACAGTTTTCTTGATAGTTTTTAAGATTAACTGCAATTAGAAATGTGTTGCTAGACTACTATGAAAAAAATGATTATTTCAAATATCATTATACATTTGTAAATATTACTTTGTGAATATATATATCAATATGATAATGAAAAAAAGATTTATTGTAAAAATTGAGAAGTATAAATGTAAGAAATATTTGATCATAAATACCATTTATAAGAAAAAGATTTTGCAATTAAATTAGGATTTGATTTTTGGCAATTATAGTTCTGTATTAAAATCGATTATAAACTATGCTATTACTTAATAATATTATTTGATATGGATATTAGACAAGATTTGATTGGTTTTTAATCTTAACTTGCAAAGAAATATACATAAATTTTCCATTTAACCAATATTACCATAACTAATAATTTAGAGTCAAATTATAAAATAATTTAATATATAAATGGAGTTGAGTATTATATTTGATTAATCTGACTTAATATTGTCATATGCTATAATAATTTAATATGTAATAATAAATTTAAGCATTAGCTACGAAAATGACACTGGAATCACTAATTTAGATGACAGCATCATATATTTGGAATTTAAAAATACTTTTATCTTTTATAGATATCAAAGTAAAAATATTAAATATGGTTCTAATTATTCTAATTACTTCAATCAAATCAATATTACCAGTAGCTTTATGTTGGTTTCATGCAGCATATATACATGAAACTCATAACGCTAAACTTATTATGATTAATGATTTTGGCATTATGATAATATTTACTACTTTCAAGCTTTGAGAACATTAAATTTGTAATATATAACAGCACTTATAAAATGCAGATCATATTTATTTCTTTAATTTTTGCCATTTTATACTGTATAAACAACTTAGATAGCTTATCATTGGTGTAAAATGTAAAGGTTGCGACATAATAAATAATAAATGATTAAATTTAAAATTATTTTCTAGATTAAATCTTAAGATAAAGAATAAATTGCCCTTTGCGATAAGGAATGCAAATGAGTTTGAAAAATACCCTTAATTTATTGATTATTTAAATGTTATCAACTGCAATAAATTTAAATTCTTAAAGTAAATAATTTGCTGTTTTAAAAAATCATGGTATTATTTTGAATATAAAACCCCATGATTCTATTAAGAATGAAAATAAGGGTAAAAATAGATGAAAATGAAGAAATTGCAGATAAAGATAATTACTAGTGGTTGGTTGAAGTCTTGTTAGTTTATATTTTTAGAGATGTCCAAAAATTAATTTTAATTGGTATAGATGGTTTTCGTTTTAAAATTTAATGATCCTACCAATGTTTTTAATATTGCTGTAATCAATTTTAATTTCTGATCAGTTAATAATCTTTAACTAATATATTATTCCAATTATTTCTTTTTTAGCAATTAAACTTGATCTGTTCATTCTTAACGCCTTATTTCAATTCTTAATAGAATCATGGGGTTTTAATTTCAAAAGCTTGTCAAAATTCAAAATATTAAACGAAATTGAATTTTAAATTGGCAAAAATAGATTGGTTTTTCTTAAATAATATAAAATAATATGATTACTTATTCTTCATAAACCAGCCTAAATTAGGTATGATTAAACTTCATTTAAGTGATTTAAAAATTAAAGAAATTATTAGAGATTATTTTATTTAATATTTATTCTAACCGTGATACTTCTCTCAACACTACCTCCCCATCCCCTTCCCAATACTTCCCCTCCCTTATAAATTATAATATTTTTTTTTAAAGTAAAAATTAATTCTCATTCTCTCTACCATTTCTAATCATAACAAGTGAAGATAATTTGATAGATTTAAATTTTGAATAATTTTTATTATATAAATTTTTATCAATGGAAGTATTTATATTATAATTGATCATGGAAATAATAAAATTAAATAAATCAATAATTAATAATAATAATAATATCCAAAAATGTCAAAATGAAATAGATCCATGCATTGAAAATTTAAAATTTGATGTGAAAATTTATATTTTAAAGGGTGTGGAGGGGTGCCTCGGTTAGAACAAATATTATCAAGAAAACTTAAAAATCCCTAATATTTTCAGATGAAATTGTCACTAAAATACATTATAAGATTGACTAAGTATTTATTCTCTGACAATTCGTTCAGATTTATTAAAAAAGAAGACAATGTGAAGATGGCGGATAAAAAGCGAGAGAAAGAAAGATAAGTTTGGAGAAGGAATAAGAATCAACACATAGATACAGAAAATAAAAAGAATACAAAGATAGATTATGAAAGACTCGGTAGGTTTAGACTAGTGATAAATTTAAAAAAGGGCTGGTTCCATTCATAAGAATTATTCTATCTTATTAGATGTAATATCATTTCAAATTGTGGAATAACTTAATATTGCCTCACATATAGTATTTCTTTACTACTTAAATCAAGCCAAAATTCTAATCCTTTATTTTAAATTGATTTAGATTTATTCTGGCGAGAATATTGAAGATTACTTGAAATGTCACTGAGTTTGGAAATTGAGAACTGGATTTACATGAAATATCAGTTTTAGTCCTTTAAGTAATTAACAAAAAATTATCGGTTTTTAAATGCATACTTTTTGCATTTCACATTATCTTGAATATTAAAGAGAATATAGTGAATATAGACTTGAAATACAAAAGTAGAGTGCAAAAAGCATTAGTGTTGCTAAGAGTTTTGTCTTAATATAGTCTTCTATTCATAGTTTTTTTGAACTTTACTTTTTCTTGTTGAATTCCTCAAAGATATTGGGCTTTAGTTGCTTAGTTTACTGTCGTCAAAACCCGCTGTGTTACTGGTACTGCAATTGAAACCTCAGCTATTTTTATCTTTAAAAGCATCATATCTAGATTCTTGCTAGACTCCATTATGTTTAGCCAAAATTTAATTAATTTGAGATTTTTAATAAATTTAATCATCCTGAGCAAAAATTAATAAAAACATCTCTAATAAAATTTCTCTATAAATTCAGCCTATTAGTTAAATCACTTATGTTGAAGCATTAAAACTTAAAAAACTTTTGCTCGAGATGTTAAATTTATTAAAAATCTCAAATTAATTAAATTTTGGCTAAAGATAATGGAGTCTTGCAAGAATCTAGATATGATGCTCTTAAAGTGAGAAATGGCTGAAGTTTCAATTGCAGGACCAGTAACACAGCGGGTTTTGACGACAGTAAGATAAGCAACTAAAGCCTAATATTTTTGAGAAATTCAACAAGATAAAGTAAAGTTAAAAAAAAACGATGAATTTAAAGACTATATTAAGACAATACTCTTAGTAATATTAATGCTTTTTATACTCTACTTTTGTATTTCAAGTCTATATTCACTCTTAATTCACTATATTATCTTTGCATGTCAAATAAATCAAACTCTATACTTAAATTATCATGAGAATAAGAGTTTATTCAAAGAAAAGGCAATCAATGAAATAAATAATAAGTAAAGCTATCAAATTTTAAGTTATTTATCACTATTTACCAAACGAAGTTGCATACACAATATAATAATAAATAATTTAATAATTAATTAAAAATAAAATCGCAATTTAGTAATAAGTTAAATCACTGAGGTTTTATAACAATTGAGAATTTAAGGAGTGTATTTAGTGAAGCTTTGGCAGTCTTTAAGATGGAGATATAACCTCAGAAATTGAAGTTAAAGAATAAAATTGTCAGGATAGTAATCAGTTACAATCAAATTAACCAATGGCTTATGAAATGCATATATATAAATTAGCATTTTAACATTAACACCTCCCATATTTTATATTATTGTGAAATAGTTCACTTCTCATATTCAAGGTATTCCTCAAGTTATGAAGTTAATTACAATTGAAAAGGTAACTCAAGCACTTAAGCAATGCATTGCTCTAGCTGAGGCTCTTCATTTTGCATATATCACTAAATCCTATATATGGACTGATGAGATTCTCTGTACAAACTAACTTGCTGAATTTGATACAAAAGCCAGCTTATTAAAATGATAGCAGAAGACTTTCACAAAAATCAATAATGGAGAGACGTTGAATATGAATTACTTGGTTATGGTGTTCGGTGTGGTCTGCAATCTTATAAAGAAGAGCAAGAACAAAATGAAAATTATAATATTAATTAAAATATAATCATCATAAAATTAATAGTTGTATATATTTATTTGAAAATGACTGGCAGTATTGTATATTTTAAATATAGATCAACGAAGTGGTAAATGGATGAATTATTCACATTTATTGTCACTATAAGACTGCGCTTATTCTATGGCCTGCAACTAACTTATAAATTAAGAGTTAAGGACTTCTCTATTTTTATTATCTCCCCAAAGAGTTCCTTAAACACTTTGAGACTAGTTTATAAATATTTATACAATTTATATAACTTATATTAATATATGAATATAAATAAATTTTAATTCACACATACTTTTTTATAAAGTTAATAAATTATGAGGGGATCTGCTTTAGCTGCTGCTGGAGTTATACAGCTCAAGTAGGCATTGAAGGAGTTTAACTCCCTTGCAGTTGATGTAAATACTGCCAACCTAAATCTAGAAAGATCAATTCACAATAAGGAAGAAACAAACATTCAAACTATATATAATTAAATAATTGAACAACATGAAATATCATTTCAAGATGTAATTGAAATTAAACAAATGGAGTGGCTCTTTTTAATTCTAATTAGCAAGAAGATGCTTAAATACAGTTTATGATGAGTATTGGTGCATCTACGGCTGCGGAATAAATGATTGTAGGCAACTTTAATCAAGAAGAAAGCAATCAAAAGTTGAGTATTTGCCTGAAATGATTTCTTGATTAGGGAAGAACTATCTTAAATACAAATTGATAGTTATCACTACTTATATTTAGAAGAAGTATATATATATATATATTTTGTTTATTACCTATATATTAAATTGAAATGAAGTAGAGGAGCAATAATCCTCATTGTATTTCTAACTGCCATCATCATTTGAATGCTATAACCAGCTTTAATATAGACTGTGTCTTACTCAATTGCTTTCTTTTCTTGAAAGGATTATTTATAAAAAATTTAAGCATCTTGATGCCTTTTTTTGTAGTTTGCATTTTAGTTTATGAATAGTGTCGTTATCATCAAAATCCATAATTTATCATTGTAATTATAATCAAGTAAATAATGGTTAATTTATATGAAGAAATGAAGAAATCTATCTATGAAAGTAAGCAATTCAGTAAGCTAATAACAGGAATGCAAGATACTCGATAAAGTGCATGACAGTAAAAGCACCAAGCATTGATATAGCCTGAGCTAATTGAATTTCAATGATACAATCTATTATATATTTTAATTTAAACTTAATTCAATAGGTTTGTCTGCTTCAAGTCATTTATTTATATAGGTAACTCATGTCTTTCGATAGTACTACTAACTCAGAGGAACTGTATAATCTTTCAATAATGACGCTAATGCAGGTAATTATAGAAATAAACTAATTTAGAGCCTGGACTCAAGCAACTAGCAAGATCTTGGTGTTAGGCATTATGAGCAATATAACGATTGAATGAATGAACAATAATATTTTCATAACGTTTAATATGATACATATCATATATGAGTATGATTCTAATAAATAACAGCATTGTGATCTAAGAAAAGCATAAAATATTTTTTGTTTTAATAAACCTGAAAGATAAAGCTGAACTTATCAGCAAAAAATATGAATATAGTAAGACATCCTGATATTCTAGAAATGTCATAATATATATTGTATTATTTAAAAATAATGTGAATTTAATTAGCAATAAATAAAAATAAAGACATGAAGAAGTTACTGCTAATTCAATAAATAATAAAATTACAAGAATCATGACTAGTAATTGACTTTCCCGATGCTTGCACCTAGGAATAATGGTAGAGTAGTTAAGTTACTCAATAGAAATATAAGATCAAATGTCAAAGAGGATACTTATCCTTTCAGATTGAGATGTATTTGAAACATATAATTTATGATCCTAAATTAATTATAAAATCGGAATATTATTTTTAATTGAATTATATGAATTGTTCAATAATAAATAATAGCGACAATAAATCTTATGTTTAAATACTAGAATTACTTAACAAATGCATCTAAATGGCATCATTTAAATTAGAAGAAGTTAAAGTATATTATAAGTGTTAAATTCAAAGGAATACTTCATCATACAGTAAATATAGCATAAATTGTATTAAAAATATAAAATTAAGGGACAAGAAATTAATATTGTTATTAATATGACCCTCAGGTCAATAAAATAATTAATTAAATATTGATTAAATAACAAATCTTTGAATTCCGGGGTTTTCTCCTATAAAATAATTACATGAATAATTACCTTTTCAGATTTCTAAGAAGAGGATATTAAAAATAAATTGTTTTACTAAATGTTTTTTTATCAATATTTACTAATGAGTAGTTGTACTCAAAGTTGTTTGCTAATAAAGATATAATTCCTTTCAAACTTCTCAGTTAGATAAAAAAAAATGTAGCAATATACTTCTATTCTAGGTGGGAAAAAGAATGAACTATACTTTGAGACAAAATGGGAATTTTCCTAATACAACTTATAGATCCGAGTAGGGGTATAAATAATAATAATTTCTATAACCTAGTTTAGCATACATTATTTAATGTACAGATTAATAGTGAAAATATAAAATAAATAACTAAAGAACATTTGATTCTTACAGAAATAGAGATTCTCTCTCTACTATATATTAATCAGTCTTATTTATATTGTGATTTGTAAATATACATATATATATATTTAATAGCTCTATATTAGTTAGTTTGAATATTATAGCCATATATATACCGAAGTCTACAAAATACACTGGGTTTGACTTAACTATCTAAACAACAGTCAACCGGTTCACAAAAAATCTTGAAGCCAAGAATGTAGTATCACGTAGCAATAAGATCACAGTTTGATTTAGTCACCAAAATGCATCTAGTAGGATTGTTAGTTAATGGCTTTGATGGAAATATCAATGAAGTGCGACACCAGAAAATCTAATTTCACCGAGATGATCTAAAAAATGCTTTTATTTAATCAACTCAAAGTAGCCAATAATCTCATACTTGTTAGTGATTCTATCGTTTCCCTAGTTGTAGAAAGATTTGGAGCTTCGGCGTCGGTTCAGACCAGTTCGGGTGGAGTAGTCACGACTTGTTCCTAGGGTCTATGTCCCTTGCCTCTCTGCTACATCAACTTCTGCACCTGTTATTGCTCAATGCTTAACGCTCAAAAATTAAATAAAACTATTTGATTCTTACAGATATAGTAAACTAATCTTTTAATCAACTTCTTAACTTTGAGCTTATGTAATTAATATTAAAGAAGAACATGAACACAAATAATAATGCAACATCTTTAAGAACAATTAAGAGTGCATTCAATAGTAGATTAAATTATAATATTTATGTATAGTAATAGCAGATAACAATATTTAACCAAACCATTTATTGTTATATCTTTAAAATATTAAGAATCAAAAAAATATAATAAAGCAAAATATTCAGCCTTTTGACAACAAACCTAAAAAAATATAGGATATTTCCATTTATAAACAACTATAAGTTTCAAAAGTATAAAGTAGAAAAATATGGAAAATAATTAAATAAATATTTAATTATAATCTTAATATAAAAATTGCAATGTGTTCTATTCTATCGGTTTTTCCTTATCAAATAGAAGTTAAATGACAAACGGTTTTCATGTCCTTTGAAAAATCACTTCATTGAAGTGCATCAACATAGAATATTAGGGGAAGGAAAGTTTCCTGCACCTGTTTATTATAAAAAAAAATCTTTTGGTTAGTTTCTTGCACTAAATTTTTTTTCATTTTTAGAATTCGATTTTTATCACATTTATGAACAAAATTTTTAACAAATTTTTTTATATATTATTACTTAATCTTTTCTTTAATTAATCAATATCTTTATTAACATGGAATCTAATCACCATCAAGCAAGGATAAAATTTATCCACTATATAGATTTCATCTGATATTAGTAGACTTATGTATCTCAACCATAATATTGTTCTCTCTGTACTAATGAAATTCCAAATATTTTATTCAATTGTTGTTAAAATTCTAATTATTTCTTTCAATTATATATAATATTAGATAATGTTTAATACTGTATTTTCATGCAGTTCGCACATGATATAAAAAATATCTTAAAATTTATGGGTTGTAAAAAAAAATTTATTGTTAAACTTATGAATTTTTACATATAAAAAAAGTGCAGGAAACTATCACGAGTGGAAGAAACTTTCCCCCCCCGAATATTAATTTTATTATATAAATATAAAATATAAATCCCATCCATCCACACAAAGAACCTCAAGAAACTCTGCTATTAAAAACTGTTCTCAACCTACCTCATCGTGCTCCTCAGCCATCAACTAACACGATTCATACACTTTTGCACACTTTTGAATTCTTTGAAGAGTTCAATGTGCGGAGAAGACAATTTTATCCTTAAAAAGCATAGTAAATTAAGCGCCACTTAAATTCTTCTGAGTCTAACTTTTTAATGAGGGCAGATTTCTTTAGTCCGACTTCGAATTCACGTAAAATGGATGGTCAATCAGTTATATAGCAGGGAGACAATCTTCTCTCACACGATTTTTGACACAATTAGGCATTTTAGCCATTAGTATGGAGGTTACTAAATTTAGATAGTAAGATCTTGAGACTTAGCACTATGAATTGCAATTTGTTCTGGCCTATCGAATTTTCCTTGGTCAAATTGAAGTTTAATGACAAAAGTTTTTCATATCCTTTGAAGAAATCACTTTATTGAACTTGTTAGATTAGGCATTACAGCAAATAGCATGGTCTTTACAAGATTTAGATAGCTTACTTAAGTTTAATTATATTATTAAACTTTAGTTTAATGAATCATATCACTTAATGGTTTAATAAGATTCGGTGTTAAAAAGGCAAATTAAGGATAATTATGTTCTTTTATTACTAGTGTTGTTTGTGATACTCTAAAATACAGGGTTTAGCATTGGTCTCTGGGTGGGTGAATTGGGGATTTCTTAAAATTTGATTCATCTTTTTTTTAACTTTAGTCGAATGAAATGATTAAATTATAGAGACATATTTCAAAATCTATTGTATTTAATTTTTTTATATATTTTTATAAATTTAGGATTTATATTTTGTTTTAGTTCTTTTATTATTTTATTATTTTGCCCTGTTAAAAATTTTGTTCATTTTACATTTTATACATAATCAATTAATCAATATTTTATTTTAAATACTTTATGAATTTTTTATTAATTTAATCATTTTTATTTTTTTTTTCTTTATATTTTATTTTTTATTTTTTGATTTTAACTTTACTTAAATGAATTATTTTATTATCACTTTATTTATTCACTATACAACTAATATTAAATTAATTAAAAATAATATTTTAAACTAGTCTTTCAATATATGACAGTTAATCAATATATTATACATTATACTTACTTTAAATTTTAAGCTTTCTCAGAAGTTTATAAAAGTTGTAATATTCTTTCATAGGCTAATGAGGAGTATATGAGAAAATATGAAATTTGTAATAAATTTATTTAATAATTTAATATTTTTCATTTAATAACAAATAAAATATTTGTAAAAATATGCGAGAAATTATTTATAAAATCAATAGAAATTAAGTAATATATAAAATTAAAATTTAATATCATTTTATTTATTATTTTTTAATTTTTTAAAGTAAATTTATGTATTAACAAACAGTTTAATATATATTTCAATAGGTAATTTAATGTAATTTTAAATTTAATATAAGAATAAATCTTTAATCTCTTTTAAAAAACAGAATCTACAACCTAATAGGTTAATCAAAATAATAAATTCATAATTTGCATCATATGAATAGTATCTTTAAAACCGCAATCAAATTTATGACGCTCATATGATGATTTCTTACAGCTTCTAGTCTAAATTATTAAATTTAATAATTACAACTATCACTTTTAATATTGCATTATATTAAAACAACCAATCTGTCATACCAAATGTGAAAACGAGAGGTATATACCATTAAAACTATACATTTAATAATCTCTCAAGCTTAATACCAATTCATAAACTTTCAATTATCATTATTAATTATAAATTTGACCACTGCTGTGCTTCATAAAAATTAGAACTCTTAGATGACTAAAATTTCTGAATAATGCAATATTGCAGGTAGTAAAAAAATTACCTAGATAGCAATGAACTGATTAAGTTTTGATTTATATTTAACTTACAATTAAATAATAATAATATTAGATATGTAAAAGTCCTTTGATTTCATTTTATTTTGCTAAGTAGTAAATTTTCACTTATCTATAGTTTTATTTGATTAATTAAGAAATACTATAACAGACAACCTTTGATAGAGTTTGTATTTTATATAATATTTCATGAATCACTTTTCTCATTAATAAATTAAAATTACAATCTAATCTACCACAGTTTTTATTTAATTTTAAGCATGCAAGATAATAAAATTTTAATCTTAGCGATTGGTATATATAAATATATATAATGATAAATTTAGATAAAATTTTGGGGGGAGGAAGTTTCCTGCACTCGAGGAAGTTCCCTGCACTTTTTTTTAATTTATGCAAAATATAATAAATTTTACTTAAATTGAAAAATTTTATATTTTAATCACTTATCAAATATTTAGAGGATTTTTAGGTATGATAGTAAGAGTAGTTCCAGAAGTTTAGATAAAAATAATTAAATTAAAAAATTTAAGAAACTTTAAACTCAGTAAACTTTGACATCTCAAATACTTAAGAATTATATATAGTCAATTATATTCCAGCATAAATATATAAAAGTTCAAAGATTAATGGTATTTATAAGAAAAGAGATAGTGCTCCGATGGTGCTTAGAATTCATGCTAATAGGGATATTGACTTATTGAATTAAAAATTAAGTATTATTATAACAATGTAATATGCCCAGAAGTGTGTTGATAGTTGGTAAAAAATATTAATTTAAATAAAAATTAATAATTAAAAAAAAGTGCAGGAAACTTCCCCTAAAATTTTTTTTTATCATAAATCAGTGCAGGAAACTTCCTCCCCCCAAAATTTTTATAATACCTTTACAGATGAATTTAATCTATTAAACATTTAAAGTTAATTGAACTTTAGTTGAATATTGTTACAATAAATAATATATTCTTATATACTTCCCTCTTTTTAATGCATAGGGTAAAATGCAAATAAATGCACACAAATTAAATCGTTTAAGAATATTTAAGGAAGTTTAAATTTAAATAAAAATGTGAATTTACATGTAAACAATCACTATGAATAATTTAGAAATAAAATTGAATGGAAACACTTCTAAATCAAGGAAATGAAACACATTTCAAATCACTTAATAATTAAAATTGTAAATTAGATTATCCTAAATTAAAATGCGCATAAAGATTTAAAGTAATATTATTTTACATATTATGTTTATAAAACAACAGTCATATAAATCAATTAAATTAAATGAATATAATTTTTCACTTTCTAATTTAATAATATAGTGAAGATTTTAATTAATTAGAATATAAAATTTTAAGTAAATTTGCTGTCAAGTCCTAAAATTATTCATTGCCTCCAATTAAATCATTGGAATAGTTGTTTCAATTTTTATATTGCATTTATTATATATTATATATCTTATGTTGCACAATAGTTTTAAGTGATCTTTTTTTAAAGCAAAGAGATAAAGCTAATGGCTTGAAAATAATAAAATTTGTTGAGTGCACATATAAAACGAATATTTTTATATCTTAAAAGATGGTATAGAAATAATCGTTTTTAGCAATTCATAGTCTTTTTATGTGTAAGTATGTTTACCTTTAATTTATAATTATTTGGGTCTCAAAGCATCGAAAGAGGGTCAGAAAATTCATGAGACAACTTTAAGTAAATTACTGAATAAACGCATTTGAGGAGGTGTGATACGCTGAATAAACACACAAATCAACTTGACTACATTTTTGAAATTTACCATTTTCTCATTTTCTAGATTCCCGTCTTTTTACTCCAAAATGGAGCTTTGTATCTATATTCCCTTTAATGTTTTATGTCAGATTCATTACATTGAATATCTAAAATAATTTATAGGAATTTAAATTGTATTTTTTAAAAATTGAATCAAAAATATTTTTAAAACTGTGAAATAATTATTTTGAGTATTAATATAATTTTTATTGAATGATTTACAATGCATTAAGCATTATCTCTATTATATATTTATCTTTTAATTATACTTTTGTTGCTGCTATAAGCAAAAATCTAGTAGTCTTTCTTCTTCATGTGTGCTATATATTTTTTTAAAGATTTAGTTGAAATATCTCATCATTATTTTTATGTAAAATCAGGTTAATGATTAAAAATAAGCATTTATAGAGGATTTTGAAAACTACTTGTGGACTTAAATTATGTACTATAAACACATTAATGCTGTTTTATAAAACCAGTCTAATGTTTTTCAAAAAATAAATTTTCACTCAAAAGAACAATATCATCTTTTGATGGTGATATTTATTAGAACCTATTGAGCTAATGAATTAACTATTAAATTTTCTGTAGTTTTCTTATGTTTATATGTTTGTTTTCTATTTGCTTCTCTGAGCTCTTGTAATTTATTAATTTATAAATAGTTAATAGTTTATTTAAATTACAGAAATTTTTGAAATGATACTTCTGGTAAACAAGAATACTAATTGAAATAAATATCCTATAAGTAAATTAATTAGCATCAGGTCATTTATATTATACAAATTCATAAGATCTATTACTTTAGCATATTAAATTAAAGAGTTTAGTTTTAGTTATTGCACATAATAATTAATGTGTATATTTTCTACTTTTAACAATATTCTCTTTATTTTCTGTATTGGATTTATGATTGTTTTTCAGTTGAGTCTTTTTTCTTATAAATGTTTAAATCATATAAATGAATAAATTTTAATCTACTTAAAATTCACTCTTTTAAAAATATAAGTATTAAATTGTTGACTCAGCTTTCAACAAGAAAATATTCATCAACTTAATAAATTCATTAGGAAGCTATTGTCTTCGATTAATGCTCAGCTATCTTGAAATATTTTAAGTTATTGTTTATTATTCTAACCAAGTTGTTTTGCTCCTATTTTTAATTATGTCTATTAAAGACTTGGAGTTAAATAAAAAATCTTTATCTTTGAATATTTGATTCTCGTTCTAAGAAATCATTTTGATTTTAATATTGTTCATTTTGATTGATATTGTTAATTTTTTGGCAAGTATTTTTCGGCAGGTTAGATATAAGAGTATTTTGTTCATAGAAACTGTTATAATTTATATTCTTTACTATCAGTTGGAATCTTTTTAAGAATTTATTTATTGTCATATATAAAAAAAAAACATATAAAATCTCATTTTTGTTAAAATTACAATATATGAATTACTGTATTCTTTCTTTATGTAATTTTTCTTGCTTAGATTATTTGGGCAGTCATTACTTGTTTATAATTTATTTACTTTAAATTATAATTAACTTTAAATAATAAATGATTTAACAAAGATTTTTTCCTCCTGGGAAACTCAACTTTTTAAAGAGCCTGTTTATAAGTATTTTATATTAATTGATACTACTTTCGCATCTAAATGCTGAATTTAAGTTGTTAAATCCAAGATTAAATGGTAATTTATTCTAAAGTTAATTTTTTAAAAAAGAATTATTTTTTTAATTGATTGAAATACATTCGTCAAACAAATCAATGAATGTTTTCATTAACTCTAAATTTCAAAGATTGATCTAATCTAATTAAAATTAAGATTTTTAAAGTATCTGCTCTGCTATTTGATAGTATATAGACATTTTATAGATTTATTTAATAAATGCAGAGACTCCAAAGGAAAGTTGAAAAGTAAATTTTCTCCATTTAATTTATCTATTTTTAGTTTTTAGATTTGAATCTTTTGAATTATCAAATAAATCTTTCTGACATTTATATTAAATTGATTGTTGTTTATGGAGTATTTAGAGAATACCTGAAGTATATTTGAATAAATTATTTATCTGGAATATCTTGAATACTTCGAATTCTATTGATTACTTCTCATTTGCATTGTGTATGGCTTTTATAACATTAAAAAATGTTGGATCAAAATTAAGCATCTACTATTGATTAGAATTACCAGAAGAATCGGCTACTCTTAAGTTTATGCGATTCTTCCATAATTTAAATAATTCTTTTGCATGATATTTATATATTTTACACTTTTGCTAATATCACTGTTTAAACTGTATGATCAATTCAATGCATGGTAATGTTGCAAGCTAAATAGTTTAGGCTGAAGTTGTGCTAATATTATTATTATTATTAGGGATTCAAATCTCATTAATGTTCAAGAAATTATGTTAATTTTAGGTGCATCTACATCAGGAACTTAAAGTTAATGTGCTATAAAGGAAACAAACTGGAGAAGCAAAATTAGCACATATTTATATGGTTAATGAATTTAATTATAATAAGTCAATTATATCAATTAAATTTTGATTTGATCTAAAAATATATATATAATCGTCGGTACTTTTTATTTTAATGATTTGTTTATTATTCTTTTAAATATCTATAATTGAAAATATTACTATTATTATAAGCTCAAATAAATAAATAAATAAACCAATATTCAATTTGAAATCAAGAAATTAATGTTTAATTGTAATATTTCCTCTCTGAAATGAATTCTTAGATTAGAATTGCGGCTTATTTTAGAAACTCATCAGTAATATAATATTTTAAATTGGTATTTAAATTCTGCATGTATTGACCTTATATATAATATCTTTAATTTTATTAATTTCAAACATAAGCGATGAATTTATTTTTGAACAAAAATTCATGAAAAAATAGAAAAAAAGTTTGGTTTTAAATTACTTAAGAATAGAAGAATTTTATGCTTTAAAATTATATGAACTTAAATTGCTACAAATGTACCAGAATTTCAACTATAAACATCAGATAGCTCTCTAACAATGAATCTGCTTAATGAACTTATAAATTAAATGCAAATTAGTTGTATCTTAAAAACTGATAATATGATAAATGTTCTTTACAAACAAAACTAATCCAAGATTTATCCATTTAAAATGAGCTGACAAATTTAGAATTTATAATTACTAAAGTTAAATATACAATTTAGTTATTATTATTTGATTTAACTTTCATATTCTGAGATAGAAAATATAGATTGCTAAATTTTAATTAAAAAAATTACTCTGATATATTTATGAGTTTAAGCTTTGAAGGTGTTGTCTCAATAATTCTAAGTCAGAATTTAGTTTAATAGCCATGAAAGTAATTAATTGTTATCAACAAATGGTGTAGATGGGTGTAGTAATACTGTGAGTGTATTTCAAGATTAAATCAAAGCAAGCTATCATACTTCAAATGCAAAACTGATGGAATATTAATGACGATGGACAAAATGTTAAATAATACACATTTAATTGAAACTAATCAGTAATTAAAAACCTTTAATTCAGCAAATTGGATGAATCAAATTATTCCATTATCATGATTGATTTTATATTTCGATTATAATCAATATATAAATATATATATTCTCAATAAATTAACCATTCTGTCAATTTTAAAATTGAATTCAGCTTAATTTTCAAGCTAAATAATTTTTAAATTAAAATTAGGAATGTCAATTTCACCTTTAAGAGATCAGTTCCTTCATCTAAACTATAATTTCTAATTATTAGTAAGTTTAAGTCAATCAAAAAGATGTAAGCAATATCACTTTGTGAATAATCAGTAAACCGCAGTATAGATTTGATAAGTTTTTTATATTGATGATGAAGAAGAAAGACTTAACTTCAGAGGGAAACAATTAAAATTAGACATTGAATTCAAATGAAATGGCAAGAGAATTAATAAGTGAGTCCAAGACATAAAAAATTTGTATGATATAAATTAATTTAATTTCAAATATTAATAGTTAATTTTATAAGCAAATATCGGTTAAAATAATATAAATCTTCAGATATGGTAATTTAATATATGTCTTTAAAAGAAATGAATAAAATTCAGTAAACTATTCAAAAACAGAAATAACAAACTATATGTTAAGTAGTTTATATATAAAGCATGCTTATTGCTTTTATTTAATTAAATATAACTATTAATCTAAGTAATTAGAGGAGGAACTGTTTAATATGAAGTAAAGTCAAACTATATAATCTATTTTTTAAAGATATTTGTTTACTATAAATTATATTTAATGAATTAGTCTATTTATATAAACAAATACTAATTTAGAGTTGGGAACGAAATATTTTATTGAATTATTTAATGTATAATATTAATTTATTTATTTTAATTGTCTGGAACATAAATAATTTAGGCTATAAATCATTGGATTTATTTTATTGTAATCATCATATTGAAATTTAAGTAGACGATTAATTAATTTAAATAAACTTAGCCATTAATGATTAAATTCTCAGTTTTATTTCAATTATATAATTTAAAGTCAACTGATTACAATAATTAATATTTATGATGAAATAATTAATATTTATGATGATTTATAAAAGCAAATAACCAAAGTTCAGGTTTAGTGTCTCTTTTGCAAGCATTAATTTATCTACTTGATTAATTTTCATCTTTAAATATAAATTAGGGATATTTATCAACTAAAAGTCTACAAGTGATCTTAATAAAAGTCAAGCTACATATGTGATGTTACCTCATATCTACTTTTATAACTCAGGAAAGGTGGAGAGGACTGAAATCATTCAAAGGTAATGACCGTTGTTAATTTTGGTATTTAGTTCAACGTCGACTCTTGATGGGTAATTAGTCACTTATCTGTCGATCTAACTATGAACAGATCATTATAATTAAGTATATTTTCATTTTTAAAGCAATAGTGATACTTTTTATTTTATGGTAAATTTTAGATTAAATAGGCAAGTGAAATAATTTAACATGCTTGCCCTCTTAGAAATAGTTCAATTTAAAGTTTAATACTTTTAACTATCAGTATAATAATGACTTATTAAAATAGATGTTTATATAAAATTAGTCATGCTATTTAATATGTTTGTAATTGATTGATTTTAGATTGACTGCGTTTAGTTATCAATGCATCTTTTCATAATTTATATTTTTCGTGAATTAACTTGATGATTGATTTTGAATAATTTATGATCAAATATTTCTCTTAGAGTATCTTAATATATTGATAAATTTCACTTAACAAATTATATTTATTTATAAATCATTATAAAATAAAAATTATTAATGTAAATGAAACAAATAATTTTATTACTCTTTACAATAATATAGGCAATAAATATTAAATTAAATTAAGTTAAAATTAATTTTAGTTTAATTACTTACTCTTATAGAACATTCTTATTCTCAAGTTAAGTTTATTCAGATAATTTACTTTGATTAATAACTCATTAGAATGCTAATTAATAAAAAAACGAATTAACAAAACACTTAACTGGTATTTTAATTTACTATAAATTTATAAAGAAAAACTGGGGATATTTTATCACTTTAGATTATCATTCTCGATAATTTTTATTATAGCTATTTTACTTAATATTAAACTTTCCGTATCAGCATTTATGATTAAACTATCATAATATATTTCTTTGCAATTGCTTTTAATGCAATTATAACTGTTGTAAACTATATTTTGGATTTACATGAGAAGTGATTAGTTAATATAATGAAAAAATATATAAGTGATGCAATATGAATAGATCTTTTGCCATCAATACAATAATTCATGTCAATTTTATCCATTTATCCAGCTAATGGCGTCAAAAGGAAATACTGCAAAACTCTGGGAATGTGGATAATCATATTATGTAAACTAACAAGCAATAAAGATAAAACTACGCAAATATATCATTCTAAGCAAGTTCAGTTTTCTAATCATGCGAATTTCAATATATTAATTATATATTTTAAGCATTTCTATTGACATATTTAAATTATTTAAAAGAATATTTGTGAAATATAGAGGGAATAGATGTTTATTAATTTATAATGATATGTAAATTTAAGAATTCCCAATACTAATTTTTATAGTTTTAGGATTCTATTTTTGACAATATAAATTTACTATAATTGTTGGTTTAGTTTTCTTAAGCAATTGTATAATCATAAAATACAAATATATTTAAAATTGAATTATAAATAGTATTTTTATACTTCATATGTTGACTCTTATGGACTTATTCTTAAATATTAAAAAAATACTGTTTATTTAATTTTAAATAAATATTGATGTCATATAAAACAATAATTATTCATAAATGTTTTGAAATGTTTGACACATATATTGTAATAATTATTCAATCAATTAAATATTACTAAAAGAAAATTAAATATAAAATTTCATTGTATAAGCACTTTTAAACTCTTAATTTGAACATAATTTATAAAATCTCATAATAAATACACCAAGTTTTATCTTAATTTTAAAAGAAAATAAAAATATTGAATAAATTGCAGCAAATATAAACTCATTAACATTTAATACATTGAATAAAATCAACTTATTTCATATTTTAAATAAGTATAGTTTTAAAAAAATAATTTAAAATTACAATTACAATGAAAAAATTAAGCTAATATAAGATTAGATTTAAGATTAATCATAATTATTAATAATTTAAATAAAAAAATATAGATAATTGAAATTGTTTGATGATGTCCATGAAAACATCATGATCATTAGAGATAAATTATTGTAAAGCGATTTTAATTGGTACTTGCCAAATTTTGCAAATTAGTTATGTAAAAATTTATAAACCACTAAAGTTGCATGATGTCTTTCTTACTTTAGCTTCTTAAATTGATTTAAAGCGGCCTCTTAATATTATTATTGATTCCGGCAAATCTATTGGTTTAATTGTGTTACAATTTGGATATTTCTTAATTAAGTTTATTGCCTTTATCATTGATTCTCAGTTAAATTATTCAATTTCAGGTTTTATTTTAGAAAATAAGTTTAAATATTCAATTAAATTTGCTAACTTTTTAAGGGTTCTAATTGAAAATGTCTATACAATCACTAATAAATTTTGGGAAAAATTTGATAGTTGTATGTAGAGTTAAAATAGTAAAAAGATATAAAAATTTGAAATATTTTCTTTATTAAACAGTCGAAGCTGATTACTAAGCTACATTATTTAGTGGAGTTTAATGATATAAAATATCAATTATAACCTTAACTTTCTAAAAACTAATTAGATTATATCTCATTCTTGAACCTACTGCTTTCTAAGGCAATTTTTTCAATCACATTTAAGATTTCAATTTTTTAGAAACATATAAGTATTATTGATAGCTGAGAAATATTTCATTAACAATAAATCAATTAGTTTAATAATTGATTAATTGCTTATTCCTTTACAAAAATACGGAGCTCTACCTTAGGACATATTTAATTAATGATCGTAGAGTCAATCTTTAAAAATTTTTGCTTATAATATTTGGAAAAAAAGCAATGCTTCAATTACAATATTGTGAGATATGTAAAATATTAAATGATTTTATAAATTTAAAGGCTGAGTGGCTAAGAGAGATTCACACAAAATTGAAATGTCTTTCACATTAGTTATTATAAGGAAATTTGAGTAATTCATGTATCTGTTTAAAAATATGGGGAGTTAAGCTGATTTAATTCATATCTTACTAAATGCTTAGCATTAATATTTGATAGGGCTTAAATAATCAATTCAGTCTAAATAGTAAAGTTCAAGTAGAAATATATATTTTGTGTAAACTGAGAGATTATTAAAATATAATTCTATTTCAAAATAATTTACACTTTTGCTCTTAAATTATACAATGATTAAATTAATATTCGAAGAACAATCAAACTAATGAGGTCTTTTAGCGATTAAAGCTAGGCAAAAAGCACAAGAAATGTACTAGACAAAAACAATATTAACATAACTTCAAGTCAAGTCGCTTCACTTTCACAGCAAATTATAATTTTTATGATAATAAATACTACAACTCTGAGTGCCCATTCTCTAATTCCAAATTTATACTTCTTCGTAAGTCCACTCATCTTATAAATTTAATTGAGAGACTACAAGATAAGTGATCGCTGATGCTTTACAAATATCAAAGAAAAAATTAATTAATTGAAACTTAATTAGAGCTGGTAATATTACTTTAGTTTAAGTGTAATAATACTTAATTTATAAAGAAGAACCAATTGTTAACAATATACTACACTCTATAATAAAGAGTAAAAACATAGTTAATATAAATAAATCCTTCTATAAATCTTTAAGATAATCTAATATACAAAACAATTCATACAATAAATAATTTATCATAGATATGATTGACAGGGGTTAGTCTGTAATAGTCAACCAATATGAATATTCTTATTAAAATTAATGAGATTTTAAATTAAAAATAATAATATGTTTCAAAGCAAAATAAATGCCAAATTTTATGATACAGCTAGTTTGTTTTTAGCCTATTTAAGTAAAGCCAGATATTTCGGCATAATTACTCACAATAACGTCTATTATAAAAGATGGCTAAACTAATTTTTTGCATATGATTTTATGAATACTGAATTTTAAGGTTTTATAATAAAGCGTTTTTAATTTGCATAATAATTTTAGTTTAATTTGCGGTTATAATTTAAATTTCTAAGAATTAATTATAATACTTTAAATCATAAAAGGAATATATTAAAGAAAAGAAATGCATTTATATATCTTATTAAATATTATTAAATATACTAAAACAAAATAAAGCTGACTATTATTTATTTAATATATAGTTTATAAAATATATAATACCATAAAAATTTAAGTTTTTTTTATTATTAAACAGGAATCTTCCTACCTTTATATCTATTGTTACATTAGTTTTGTGTGTTTATCTTAACTTATTAATGCAATCAACCATTTTTTAAGTAAAGCAAATTCCCTAGATATTTAATGCTTTACTCTTTTTAAAGAGTGACAAATTCAATAAATATTAAAAGATTGTGAGCATTTGAAAATATTTATTTCAACAAATTCAAAGTTTAAATCAATTATAATTTATTATGGTATCATAAACCTCTATTTGATAATTTATCCTCGCTATTAAAAGTAAACCTATTATCAATTAATATATATTGTAGGAATACATTTGATTTGGGAAAATAAATTTTAAATTAATATATTAATAATTAAATTTGTGGCAGTTAACCTTTAGGAAACCTTGACAATATGGTACTTGTTCGTTAGAGAATTCAAAATCAGCTGGACTTTATTATTGGCGGTACCCTCTACCGCATTCCTGAAGCGAGATAACGCAACTTTAATTTTGGGTGATTTGTTTAGTTATTTTTAATGCCAAAATTAAAGATGCGTTATCTCGCTTCAGGAATGCGGTAGAGGGTACCGCCAATAATAAAGTCCAGCTGATTTTGAATTCTCTAACGAACAAGTACCATATTGTCAAGGTTTCCAAAGGTTAACTGCCACAAATTTAATTATTAATATATTAATTTAAAATTTATTTTCCCAAATCAAATGTATTCCTACAATATAATGTAATTGTTGATTTTGTTTTTAATTATAAAATTGGCATTATTTTTTATCAATTGCTGATATCTAATCTTTTCATGCTAAATTCTATATATAGTAGCTTTTATAATGAGATTTAATTGCATTTAGCTATAGCGTATTCATTTAATTTCATTTTAATTTTTGAGGTATTGTTCTCTCTTTAATTATTTTTATTAATTCAAATAATACACTAAAAATGATTCTAGTCCCCCAACAATTATACCAATTATAAAGTCTCAAATATATATATATACATATATATATATATATATTTAACTCATAATCAATACGTCAAAACCCTTTCAGTAGTTTGATTGAGTTTTTGATTGATAAAAGTAGACTATTAGTGCATACTTTATTAGGGTTTAATAGGGTTTATGTAGGGTTTAATGTTTAAATATTAGTATTCAAGTGAGTATATGCAAGGTTTGGGGTCAGTTTATGACAGTGAGTATATAGATCTATTGTTTAAGTTGCGTTATGGATGTGATGAATATGTGAATAACTCAAGACTGTTCTGAATTATACGTCTATAGCAAGGCTTCTCCATAAATTAACTGCTACTGTAAAGTCTCACTGTCTATTAGCATTGAATTTAAAGATATAGCATCTAAATTCTAAGCCTAAGAGACCCTTAAAATTTTAGCAGCATCATATTGAATATCTTATTAATGATAAGACTCTTAATTACTGGGCTAATTTCTTTCTAGCCTAGATGGCTGTGATGTTTCATCGGCAATTTCCTGAGCTTCACATCTCAGCTTAATCGATAGCTAACATATATAAAAAGAATGGAATTTCTTACAAGACAGTCAATCGTATAAAGAGACTGTTTGACTTTAATGTTCCATTTTATAAGGATAATTTAAATAATATATTTGATTAAATGCAGAGGGCTTAAGAACATAATATAAAGATAATACACGCTAATGAGGCAGTATTCACCTTTAATACCTTCATATTAAGGTCTTGGTATAAAAGATATAGCAACATAGAAATATATCATTAAAAGGATAATAATTAAACCCATGCTATTCTTGGTGGAATAAGTGAAGATAGTGGCCTCGAGACTTATGTTTTTCACCGTCGTTCTATAAAGACTGAATAATATATGAAGTTTTTGCAATAACTCAGAGACAAATACGCTGACTAGGAGATTATTCTGTTCGTTAATAACTTTTCAGTTTATAAAACTAAAGACTCAAGGAAGGAATATGAAAGATTAAACATAACACCTGCATTTTTTGTTCCCTACAGTCCTCAGTTCAATGGAATTGAAATATATTGGGGGTTATTGAAAGGTCACTACAAGAAACTTCTACTCTATCACTTGATGCACGACTTGAAGATATATACAGTTTATTTTATTAAGAGTGCTGCTAAAAGAGTCAGTGATGATAAAGCAAAAGTATACGCAAGAGAAGGGAGATTTTGTGTGTTTATATAAGTTTTAGATTTAAATGAATGAATAAGTTTAAATATTAAACTAACCCGTAAAGGGATTTGGCTTCTCTTTCTTTCCTTCCTCTTAAGGCTTGCTTGGGCTATATTTCTTCTCTTATTCCCAGCTCCTGAATCTATGTCCTTCTCGTCTGGCTATTAAAAATCTTTGTAGAGTCTCTTACTCAAATCATGCTTTACTAGAGACTTTTTCTCTCAGTTTAATTTGCTGCGCTCTTTCATCAAGTAAATAGCAGTGCCAGGTTTTTCTATAAAATTAGAAGACTAAGCTTAATAAAGATAAATGGATGCTTCTGCAGTTCCTATAGCCAGGTCTGACTGATTTTTATTCCTTGCTTCTCTTTTTCTATAAGAGAAATGCTGTAGTGTTTCTTATGAGCTTCTTATATAACTTCATTTAAGTACTCAGGTTTCAGAGTTGCAAGAACACCAAAGAAGAAGTTTCTCTCTAGCAGCTTATTCGAGAGCTGTAGCTTTGATGGAAGGTAGATAGCTACATCCAGATCACTCATAGCATCATCATATAGATTTGTCACTGATATTTCAGGATAGTTAGGAATTTCAATTATCCTAATTTTATTAGTCTTAAAAGTTTTTTTCTCTTCACTCAGTAAGGCTTTTAAGAATGAGATTTTAGTTCCCTTCCTGGGTTGGCAAGAACAATTCAACTATAATGGATATATTAATCTTACTTAAGAACTTACCTCGCTATACCATATATCAATAAAGGTCCTCTTTACTTCGAAATTTTTTTCTATTAAATCTTGAGATTAAATTCTCTTCATTGCATCATTCATAGACTCGATCTTGCTTCCTCTTTCTAGAAATGTTAATGAAATTTAAAATTATGGATATCCATTCTAAGTTTATTAAAATCTTACTACTATATAGGGCGGACCTACTGGAGATTAACTTTGAAAAGGTATGAGGAGAAAACTTTAAGAACTTGCTCCAAGTTTCACAGATTGATTTCCATTTTTATTAAACTATCTCCATTAAATTCTTCCTAATAATCATTAATAATTTTAGGAGGTCTTCCAAATTAAGTTCAAACTTGTTTTTAAAGACCTCCTAGATAAACTAAACTTCATTAGGAATATTTTAATATACTAAAACATATAAATTTTTCATAAAATATGTCAACTTATAGTCTTTTATGGTTATTTAATCTTATTACCTCTCAGCATAGAATCTACCAGAGTGTCTTATACTCTACTATTATAGTTTATCTAGGTAGAAAATACCATTATTATAATAAAATATATAAGCAAACTAAAATGAGCGCTAACCTTTTGAGAAGGGCGGCATTACTTGGATCAAACCAATAAAAATCAACATTCCAGCAACCAAAAAAAGTTGAGACCAGAGACGCTTACACCTAGTGGGAACAACTTATGACAACTTTGATCAGTCTAGTTTTGAGATTTAAATATAAGTTAAGTAGGAGGTCATCATAGAAGCTGTTCAAATTGAGGAGGATTTTAAACAACCCGCCATAGAGCATTGATAATTACCACTCAAAGTTGACTATTTATGCAAAGAATGCAATAAAAATTTTATCTACAACTCAACTTACAAGAGACATTTGAGAGATATACACAGCGATATGCCTAGGTTATATCTCAAGCATTATAAGAAGGATGGGAAGTATATTTGTGAGTTCTGTCAGAAACCATATTCTCAAACAAGAGACCTCAAAGTGCACTTAAAGAAAAATCATAATCAAAGTTTTGTCTTTATTCACGGTCTTATATGGAATAGATTCCTCTAAAAAAGAAGATCAAGGAACCAAGTGTAGTATATTAGAGTTGAAGTCTAGAAGTAAGTTAAAATAAAGAAAGCAGTCAAGAACTTTCCAGTCTCGGAGATCAATAAAATTAAGGTAAAAATAGAGGCAATAAAGATTCCCATATTAAAAATTATTGACTTAGATTCTTGCATAGAAAGCTACCTCACTCTTGAGGATAAAATAGAGAAGAGAGTCATTACTTATGACTAATATGCTTACATGATATATCCTTTCAATTACTTCCTTGCTGAAAGCAAGTTCCAAATGGAATTTGCTAATGAGTATTATGCCCTTTAAAAGGCAAAGTTCAATGAGTACAGGCATATTATCTAGCTTAATGCTATATTACTTGGTAAAGATCATGTAGCCTTCAGGCTTCCTTTACTAGAAATGACTTACTGAGAATTCTTATCTGTCAGTAGATGTCAGAGATAAATTAGCTAGATAGTATAGGAGATAGTTGAGGGGATTGAAGAGCTTCACAAGCTTGGTTATGTTCTTAGAGACTTAAAGCAGAGAACATAATGATGAACTTTCAGCCTCTTAGGGTTTATATTATTGATTTCAACAGAGCTAAAAGAGTGCAAGCCTCTGCATTAGGAAAAGTATAAGTTACTCCTGGAGATTTTCCAGAGAGAGAGGATTGGAGAGATGGAGACACTTAATGGGATATCTTGGCTCTAGCAGTAATAATAATGGAGAGCGACATGCCAAGAAACGATTACTTTAGCTGCAGAGGTGAGAGAGATTCTAAGAAGAGAATCAAAAAATATCTCGATAAAAATAATATAAATGGAGGACTCAGAGAACTTGCATACTCAACTATTATCAAGCCAAGCTTAGAGAGTTAAAGAACAATTTAAACAATCAAACACTAATTAAGAAAGATAAAATTCAGAGAACTGCCACATGACTCTAAGCTTATGTTTGTGTGTAATATTTCAAAAAACTCGCTTGTTATACTTACTTAAATTACTTATATTTAAACATTAAACCCCTACATAAATCCTATTAAAACCCTAATAAATTATGCGTTAATAGTCTATTTTTATCAATCCTACTACTGAAGGGGTTTTGGGATTTTGAATTTATACTAGCTTAATATACTATATATGCAAGAAAATATATCTCTAGAGATCTTTAAATAATATTACATTTAATTGGACTTATTCAATTATTATTAGTTAAATAGCTTATTGGTCATTTATCTTCGATAAAAAAAATTGTCATTTTTGAGTTTTTTCAATGAAAAGATTAAGAAAACATTTTCTTCTTAAGCTTAGGGAGAAGTATTATCTTTATGATCTTGAGCTAAACCTTCTAAGTTCTCTCGAGTACTAAGATTATTGAATTATTCATTTTTACTATTCTAAATCAAACCATTAATACTATTATAAATCACTAAGATATTATATTTTTTAAATTGGGAAGTTGGATTTTAAAAAGTTGATTTTGCAAACTCTACGCAAATTTATCACCCTTTTAATCAAAAATTTATGCATTCGTTTGACATAATTTTGGAACTAAGTTATCAAAACAAATAGCCTTTAAAGCCATGTTGATAATAAAATAATTACAACAAAGATTGAGTTTATACTTAACTCATGCCTATCATGCGTTGTAGTTTTTTACTTAATATATTTAGTGTCGTCTTTTGTTTACTGTTTAAATAAAAGAATTTGCATATATAATTGGCTTTTTTTATTGTAAAAAATATATTTAAATACTTATCAATTATATTCATAATAGGAATTACATAGAGTTTATTAAATCGATCGCTCTACTTAGTTGAAAAGTATTTTTAGTATTGCTTAATTTAATTTATCATTAAATATCAATCATGCTTATTCACTCATTAGCAATTTAATTTACTTAAAAGTTAATATTTGATGCTTCCAATAGTTATCACTTTAAGCTGTTACTTATTTAAAATGTTAGCTGGCCTTGTTTAGTTATATAAATTTGCATAATCACGAGCAATAAGTGATTGCTAATAAGGGTCATAATTATAGACCATAAGTGAATTGATATTTAAATTGTCTATGCTGGCCAATTATGGATTTTATATTTACAATACTCTAATTGGGATTTCGCTATCAGAAGTTTTTCCAGGAAAATTTTATTCTTGACATTACTATTTTCATACATATTTAATTAAAATATTATTCAATTTAATTTTAAATATTATAATAAAATCTGAGAACTAAATATATAGGCATTTATTTGATTACTTTTGAAATATTGATTTAAAAATCTTTTATTTAATAAATAAAAAGTTATTATATGATACTAATTAATTGAAAAAAACCAAAAGCATTATAAAACTTTTTCTCTAATTTTATCTCTACCCACTAAAATTTCTTAAATAATTAAATAAATTTTTATTTTGCAAATTAAGAACAATTGAGACATAAAAAGTTATCATCAAGAAATAAACATCATTCGACAGATTATCTTCTAGCAAATTTCGGAGGGGGGAAGTTTCCTTCACTCGAGGAAGTTTTCTGCACTGTTTTTTTATTTATGTAAAATTTAATAAATTTGATATAAATTAAAAAATTTAATAAGAGTATATTTTTCATCATTAAAGTAATACAAGAAAATATAGACTAAAATTATATAGGCATGGAAAGGCAAGAAAAATTTAATCAGAATTACATAACAATTGGATACAATCATGAAAAATTTTTACAAAAATAAAAGTAATGTAGAAATTAGATATTCAAGAATGCATGGTTTTTATTATTACTATGATCAATTATTTAACTACTTTAGCTAATATACAAAAGAGGTCTATCATGATCAAACACTGTGGTCATTTCAATAAACCTCTAAATTGAGCTTGTCTGTATATATCTTTTGCACGAAGCTATAAATTCAGTCTAGCTTAACCGAATGCATTTCTACAGGAGCAATCACCACATTCTCGGCTGTATGTTAGGGCATATTTTCTTTGGTAATATTTTTTTTGCGATAATGACTTTTGAAAAACTACGTGGATTATAGAATCTCCGTCAGCAAATTTATTTTGCCAACCGCTGTAAGCTTCAATCATTTGCTCTCATCAATCTCCTCGTGTCCATGCTTTTTTTTTATTTTGCTGTGCCATATGTCTAAGAGCTTCTCATAGTGAGGTACATTGAAAGTGTACATGTCTGCTCTTTTAAGAAAGGCTTTTTAACCTTCAAGAAAATTCTTCAAGAATCTCATCATGTTTAGTGATCTGGTGGAAGATAGTTCCCTCTCTATAAAAGGTATAATTACACAAGCTTGCAATTAAATCTGAGGATGACATCACATGCTTTTTTATATGAACTAGTGTTTAAGCTTCGTAAATTCATTTCATCTGAAATCATCTCTCTACATCTTAGCAGTATATTAAATAATTTGAAATTAACTTACAAATTTGAACATCATTTCTGATTAGTTGTTTTGAATCATGAGGAGATTCATGAGTCTCTTATTGAAATTCGCGAAAAATTGACACCATCTATATTGATCAGAATTTAATTTGATAAAGTGAAAATCAAATTTGGGAAAGTAAATGAAGAAATATTTGTGTTATACTATTTCATTTAAATTGGAAAAGATAAATTATTAGTAAAATCTCACTTTTCTACAAAAAAATGAGTAATTTCTCATAATACTTAAAAAACACTAGAAAATATTTATTACAGCTATTTTTAATGCATATTTTTTAGTTGTATCGCAGGTCAAGTTTAAAAATCCAATAAGATTGTGCATGAACTTACAATAATCTTGATGCCAGCTGAACTAGTAGTATATGTAATTTTTATGTCAATTTTTTTACTACACATATTTAAGCTTTCTATCTTCCCTATACAGCTGAGAATCAGTGAATGGGTACTATTGTTACCTATTATTGAGAAGAAGGATCCTGCTCTTATTGGAAGAATCTCTGTGCCTATCTAACATTTAAGGTCATAAGATGGTCCGTTGGAATTAATTTGGGATTATTTCATCTCTAATGTGCTTGACTCTTTTGCGATCCTTTGGTTACAGTTGTTGATAAAAAAAGTATTTTCATACTTGATACAGAGATACCCCACGGATTATTTATATAGTCTTGTAGATTGTCAGGGTTTTGCTTTATTTAAATTATGGAATATAACCATTCCTGAAGACTTCAACATAGGTCCGTAAATTATATCACATTTTTTAATTCTAGTTTTACATTATTTAAACTAACAAGCTTGTATATTTCTAATTATTTATTAACGCTTTATGCAAAAAAAATTATGAATATTAGAAATTACTATGGTAAAGCAATAAATTGGTTAAGATACAGAATCAACAAATATTAGTTGAAAAATGTCAGAGTTTTTGGAATCTGAAGAAATATTGACTATTGATTATCGATCACTTATTTTTAAAATCAAGAATTATTTCATATAATATATTTACAGAATATTATTAGGATTTACTAATTTTAATTAGAAATGCGAAATCAACTAAAATAAGGAGAGCTATAGGCACAGTCGTGATCTACAATTCTCTCCAGAAACATCTAAAATAAGTTATTATCTCAGATTTTAATTTTATAGAAATATTCATACACAACAAATTTATGTTCCAATTCCAGTTGAATAAGACTAATATTAAATAGATTTTTTATTTTTAATATTTCAACTTCCAAGCCATAATTTATATATTTTTTAGATAAATTATAATTATATTATATAGACTTTATGTATTATAATAAATAGAAAATGCAACTGAGATCGAGAGATTAATGTACAGAACGATCAAAGAGGCAAGGAGTGACTCGAGCATTCTGTCGGAATCAAAGCTATCAAATATGATAAAACCAAGTCATTTGCTATAATTGATGACCACAACAGAATAATTTACTTGAAAACTTAATATTTGAAGAGCAAGGAGAGACTGTACTCGGATGCAAAATTGATGTGCGCAACGTTAAAACTAAATAAACCTGCTAATAAAAGGAGCTTGAGCAATTGAAGTAACTTGATGAGATATACTGACTAGAAAATGATGATTTGCAGTGAAGATTTGATTTAGAAGTCACTAATAAATTGAATCACTCTGGTCAAATCAAGGACCTTGAGTCTAAGATTAGAGTTCATGATTACGAAATTATTTAAAATGAAATGAACTAGACGATTTTATATACTCTAACTCTGCTCTTCTCGATATAACCTCAAATATAAGCTGAGATAGAATTCTTGAACAACCACATGAGAGTGCAATCAAAATAGGATGATGACTCGACAAAGGAGCTCACCACTTCATGGGAATAGCGAGGAAATTAGAATGATGCACGATTTTAAGAATAGAGCAAATGATCTCATAAACAAGAAAGAGAATCAAATACAAGAATCATTGGTTCACGTTTCAGAATCTTGTTAATCACTTAGACAAAGATGAGTCGTGTTCTAAAAGAATCTACAATTAATTTTTTCAAATAATGTACTCTTTGCAAATCAACAATTGAATTATTAAATTAAACATGAATAAAATTACGACTACGAAAATAAATCGTAAATTATGTATTTTTCATAACATTTATAAAAATTCAAAATGATAAATTCATGGTTTTTAACTTTTAATAATGATCTCACTTAAGTCTATTATACTTGGTATTTTATTTATTATACAAGTTTTAAATTTCATGATCTTTTGTATTTAATAATAATAGATTAAAGTATAATTATAAAAATAAAATTAGTACTAAACTTGGTTGATAGTTACTCTAAAGATTAATTTTTTAAAAAAATGTTAAAAATGAGAAAAAATGCAGAAAACTTCCCTAAAAGTTTAATTTTATAATAAACCAGTGTAGGAATTTCAATGCAAGGACAAAATGCTAAAGAATAAAGCAAAGAGAGCAATGATAAAAAAGATTTAAAAATCAAAGTAAATTCTTATTTGAAATTAAAAGAAAACGGTAATAATATAGAGAGTTAATCATATAATGAAACTAAAATTTTATTACAAATTATTCTTTCAAATAATTAAGTAATTTGCAATATATGGTAATTATCAGTCAAATAAAGTATTTTGTAAAAAATATATCTCTAATTTAGCAAAAATAACAGATATGCAAGAATACCTAACAATTCCTAGTGCTAAGCATAAAAACTTACTATCTAAATTTGATAACCACACCACGCTTATTCAAAACCCCAAATCCCCTTAAAGAGGTTTATAAGTGCTTTCATTTGTAGGGATTTTGTTCGGGGTTGGGTTTATTAATAGGTTTTAATTTGAAATTTAGAGTAAATATATTAAATTTTATAACTCAAAATGCATTTTTGGATCGTGTAGTAGAGGTCTGAAGTTTATCTTACTTAACCACAACTCTATCTGCTCTATTGATATGTCAAATCATGACTTTGGTTTTACTATTATCGACTCTGCCATTTGCTTCATTTTTTGAGATACTCTTATTTTGTCAATAAATTACTTTATTTTTTGTCTTACATCCTTCTCGCATCTAGTAGAGTTGTAATCGTTGCGAGGCTTATCGCACTCTATTATTAATATAGTATATTCAAAATGAGGAAATTGTAATTTGTAAATATAAATTTAAATTTAACTAATTAAAACAGCCACTAATTTGCTTGAGGTTTAAAAAGAATTTGATTTAGTAAGTATACAAAAAATTTCTGTAAGAAATGGACGTTATTATGCACCAACTTCAATAAAAAGTTGGTAAGTTCGAATCCTGCTTTGGAATTTCTTTTATTTTTGTTTTAAAATAAGTTCAAAATAATATTTGAACTTAAAATAAAAGAAATTCCAAAGCAGGATTCGAACTTACCAACTTTTTATTGAAGTTGGTGCATAATAACGGCTATTTCTTACAGACATTTTTGTATACTTACTAAATCAAATTCTTTTTAAACCTCAAGCAAATTAGTGGCTGTTTTAATTAGTTAAATTTAAATTTATATTTACAAATTACAATTTCCTCATTTTGAATATACTTTATTAATAATATTGCTGCAAAAGCCCATACATCCCACTATAAGTCTCCATCTCTCTAGTCTTCTCTTTCTGGAAAATAGCCTGGAAATCCCATAACACTTCCAAGCCTTGATAGCTCCACTCTTAAGGCTCTGTTAAAATCTATAATTGTTACTGTTATCGGTGAAAGTTCAACATTATATTCTCAGACTTGAGATCTCTGTGAACAAAGCCAAACTTATAATACTTTTTGATTCCCTGTATAGCTATTAATGATATCTATCTATTATTTATCTGATTAGTCATGAAATCTCAGAATGACATTTCAAAAAGTGGTAGTCTAAAAGCTACATGATCTTTGGCAAGGAGAATACCATATCGGTTATTAAGTATTTGCTCTCTTTAAACTTAGCCTGAGTGAGTACTTAATATTCATTGGTAAACTCCATTCATTATTTATCATCGCCATGAAAAAAGTAAAAAGGATATACCTTGTAAGCATACTGATGATTCTTAATACTGGCTAGTAAAAGGAGTCCTCTAGAATAAGGTAGCTTTAAAGAAAAGTATCTAAATCAATCAAAGCAAGTATTGAAATTTTCTTGTATTATATTTTAATCATGAATTTAGTTAACTCTGATGCTACGAGTTGCGCACACCTAAATTTGTTAATCACGATGCAGAGAACAAAAGTAGACACTTTAAGCAGGTCGAAAACCCTGCGACTTCAAAAGTTATAGGCCTCAACAGATTCCATAGCTTTATGTGAAATTCACTTTCTCGGGTTTGAGGTCACTTCAAGAGTCACCTTCAGAAAAGTATGATTGAAATCGGGCATGAGGTTCATACACACCTAGCTTTGTTAATCACGATGCAGGGAACAAAAGTAGACACTTTAAGCAGGTCGAAAACCCTGCGACTTCAAAAGTTATAGGCCTCAACAGAATCCATAGCTTCATGTGAAATTTACTTTCTGGGGTTTGAGGTCACTTCAAAGGTCACCCAGAGAAAAGTATGATTGAAATCGGTATGAGGTTCACGCACACCTAGCTTTGTTAATCACGATGCAGGGAACAAAAAGTAGACACTTTAAGCAGGTCGAAACCCCTTCGAACTTCAAAAGTTATAGGCCTCAACAGAATCCATAGCTTCATGTGAAATTTACTTTCTGGGGTTTGAGGTCACTTCAAAGGTCACCCAGAGAAAAGTATGATTGAAATCGGTATGAGGTTCACGCACACCTAGCTTTGTTAATCACGATGCAGGGAACAAAAGTAGACACTTTAAGCAGGTCGAAAACCCTTCGACTTCAAAAGTTATAGGCCTCAACAGAATCCATAGCTTCATGTGAAATTTACTTTCTGGGGTTTGAGGTCACTTCAAAGGTCACCCAGAGAAAAGTATGATTGAAATCGGTATGAGGTTCACGCACACCTAGCTTTGTTAATCACGATGCAGGGAACAAAAGTAGACACTTTAAGCAGGTCGAAAACCCTTCGACTTCAAAAGTTATAGGCCTCAACCAGAATCCATAGCTTCATGTGAAATTCACTTTCTGGGGTTTGAGGTCACTTCAAAAGTCACCCAGAGAAAAGTATGATTGAAATCGGGTATGAGGTTCATGCACACCTAGCTTTGTTAATCACGATGCAGGGAACAAAAGTAGACACTTTAAGCAGGTCGAAAACCCTGCGACTTCAAATGTTATAGGCCTCAACAGAATCCATAGCTTCATGTGAAATTCACTTTTCTGGGGGTTTGAGGTGCAGCTTTCAAAGTCACACAGAGAAAAGTATGATTGAAATCGGGTATGAGGTTCATGCACACCTAGCTTTGTTAATCACGATGCAGGGAACAAAAGTAGACACTTTAAGCAGGTCGAAAACCCTGCGACTTCAAATGTTATAGGCCTCAACAGAATCCATAGCTTTATGTGAAATTCACTTTCTGGGGTTTGAGGTCACTTCAAAAGTCACCCAGAGAAAAAGTATGATTGAAATCGGGTATGAGGTTCACGCACACCTAGCTTTGTTAATCACGATGCAGGGAACAAAGGTACACACTTTAAGCAGGTCGAAAACCCTGCGACTTTAAAGGTTATAGGAATATCAGAATCCATAGCTTCATGTGAAATTCACTTTCTGGGGTTTGAGGTCACTTCAAAAGTCACCCAGAGAAAAGTATGATTGAAATCGGGTATGAGGTTCACGCACACCTAGCTTTGTTAATCACGATGCAGGGAACAAAAGTAGACACTTTAAGCAGGTCGAAAACCCTGCGACTTCAAAGGTTATAGGAATAACAGAATCCATAGCTTCATGTGAAATTCACTTTCTGGGGATTGAGGTCACTTCAAAAGTCACCCAGAGAAAAGTATGATTGAAATCGGGTATGAGGTTCACGCACACCTAGCTTTGTTAATCACGATGCAGGGAACAAAAGTAGACACTTTAAGCAGGTCGAAAACCCTGCGACTTCAAAAGTTATAGGCCTCAACAGAATCCATAGCTTCATGTGAAATTCACTTTCTGGGGTTTGAGGTCACTTCAAAAGTCACCCAGAGAAAAGTATGATTGAAATCGGTATGAGGTTCACGCACACCTAGCTTTGTTAATCACGATGCAGGGAACAAAAGTAGACACTTTAAGCAGGTCGAAAACCCTGCGACTTCAAAAGTTATAGGCCTCAACAGATCCATAGCTTCATGTGAAATTCACTTTCTGGGGTTTGAGGTCACTTCAAAAGTCACCCAGAGAAAAGTATGATTGAAATCGGGAATGAGGTTCACGCACACCTAGCTTTGTTAATCACGATGCAGGGAACAAAAGTACACACTTTAAGCAGGTCGAAAACCCTGCGACTTCAAAAGTTATAAGAATAACAGAATCCATAACTTAATGTGAAATTCACTTTCTCGAGTTTGAGGTCACTTCAAAAGTCACCCACAGAAAAGTATGATTGAAATCGGGCATGAGGTTCATACACACCTAGCATTGTTAATCACAATGCAAGGAACAAAAGTAGACACTTTAAGCAGGTCGAAAACCCTGCGACTTCAAAAATTATAGGCCTCAACAGAATCCATAACTTAATGTGAAATTCACATTCTCAAGTTTGAAGTCACTTCAAAGTCACCCAGAAAAGTATGATTGAAATCGGGCATGAGGTTCATACACACCTAGCTTTGTTAATCACGATGCAGGGAACAAAAGTAGACACTTTAAGCAGGTCGAAAACCCTGCGACTTCAAAAGTTATAGGCCTCAACAGAATCCATAGCTTCATGTGAAATTTACTTTCTGGGGTTTGAGGTCACTTCAAAGGTCACCCAGAGAAAAGTATGATTGAAATCGGTATGAGGTTCACGCACACCTAGCTTTGTTAATCACGATGCAGGAAACAAAAGTAGACACTTTAAGCAGGTCGAAAACCCTTCGACTTCAAAAGTTATAGGCCTCAACAGAATCCATAGCTTCATGTGAAATTCACTTTCTGGGGTTTGAGGTCACTTCAAAAGTCACCCAGAGAAAAGTATGATTGAAATCGGTATGAGGTTCACGCACACCTAGCTTTGTTAATCACGATGCAGGGAACAAAAGTAGACACTTTAAGCAGGTCGAAAACCCTGCGACTTCAAAAGTTATAGGCCTCAACAGAATCCATAGCTTCATGTGAAATTCACTTTCTGGGGTTTGAGGTCACTTCAAAAGTCACCCAGAGAAAAGTATGATTGAAATCGGGTTTGAGGTTCACGCACACCTAGCTTTGTTAATCACGATGCAGGGAACAAAGGTACACACTTTAAGCAGGTCGAAAACCCTGCGACTTCAAAAGTTATAGGAATAACAGAATCCATAGCTTCATGTGAAATTCACTTTCTGGGGTTTGAGGTCACTTCAAAAGTCACCCAGAGAAAAGTATGATTGAAATCGGGTATGAGGTTCACGCACACCTAGCTTTGTTAATCACGATGCAGGGAACAAAAGTACACACTTTAAGCAGGTCGAAAACCCTGCGACTTCAAAAGTTATAGAATATCAGAATCCATAGCTTCATGTGAAATTCACTTTCTGGGGTTTGAGGTCACTTCAAAAGTCACCCAGAGAAAAGTATGATTGAAATCGGGTATGAGGTTCACGCACACCTAGCTTTGTTAATCACGATGCAGGGAACAAAAGTAGACACTTTAAGCAGGTCGAAAACCCTGCGACTTCAAAGGTTATAGGAATAACAGAATCCATAGCTTCATGTGAAATTCACTTTCTGGGGTTTGAGGTCACTTCAAAAGTCACCCAGAGAAAAGTATGATTGAAATCGGGTATGAGGTTCACGCACACCTAGCTTTGTTAATCACGATGCAGGGAACAAAAGTAGACACTTTAAGCAGGTCGAAAACCCTGCGACTTCAAAGGTTATAGGAATAACAGAATCCATAGCTTCATGTGAAATTCACTTTCTGGGGTTTGAGGTCACTTCAAAAGTCACCCAGAGAAAAGTATGATTGAAATCGGGTATGAGGTTCACGCACACCTAGCTTTGTTAATCACGATGCAGGGAACAAAAGTAGACACTTTAAGCAGGTCGAAAACCCTGCGACTTCAAAGGTTATAGGAATAACAGAATCCATAGCTTCATGTGAAATTCACTTTCTGGGGTTTGAGGTCACTTCAAAAGTCACCCAGAGAAAAGTATGATTGAAATCGGGTATGAGGTTCATGCACACCTAGCTTTGTTAATCACGATGCAGGGAACAAAAGTAGACACTTTAAGCAGGTCGAAAACCCTGCGACTTCAAATGTTATAGGCCTCAACAGAATCCATAGCTTTATGTGAAATTCACTTTCTGGGGTTTGAGGTCACTTCAAAAGTCACCCAGAGAAAAGTATGATTGAAATCGGTATGAGGTTCACGCACACCTAGCTTTGTTAATCACGATGCAGGGAACAAAAGTAGACACTTTAAGCAGGTCGAAAACCCTGCGACTTCAAATGTTATAGGCCTCAACAGAATCCATAGCTTGTATGTGAAATATCACTTTTCTGGGGGTTTGAGGTCACTTCAAAAGTCACCCAGAGAAAAGTATGATTGAAATCGGGTATGAGGTTCATGCACACCTAGCTTTGTTAATCACGATGCAGGGAACAAAAGTAGACACTTTAAGCAGGTCGAAAACCCTGCGACTTCAAATGTTATAGGCCTCAACAGAATCCATAGCTTTATGTGAAATTCACTTTCTGGGGTTTGAGGTCACTTCAAAAGTCACCCAGAGAAAAGTATGATTGAAATCGGGAATGAGGTTCACGCACACCTAGCTTTGTTAATCACGATGCAGGGAACAAAGGTACACACTTTAAGCAGGTCGAAAACCCTGCGACTTCAAAAGTTATAGGCCTCAACAGATTCCATAGCTTTATGTGAAATTCACTTTCTGGGGTTTGAGGTCACTTCAATAGTCACCCAGAGAAAAGTATGATTGAAATCGGGTATGAGGTTCACGCACACCTAGCTTTGTTAATCACGATGCAGGGAACAAAGGTACACACTTTAAGCAGGTCGAAAACCCTGCGACTTCAAAAGTTATAGGCCTCAACAGATTCCATAGCTTTATGTGAAATTCACTTTCTGGGGTTTGAGGTCACTTCAATAGTCACCCAGAGAAAAGTATGATTGAAATCGGGTATGAGGTTCACGCACACCTAGCTTTGTTAATCACGATGCAGGGAACAAAGGTACACACTTTAAGCAGGTCGAAAACCCTGCGACTTTAAAGGTTATAGGAATATCAGAATCCATAGCTTCATGTGAAATTCACTTTCTGGGGTTTGAGGTCACTTCAAAAGTCACCCAGAGAAAAGTATGATTGAAATCGGGAATGAGGTTCACGCACACCTAGCTTTGTTAATCACGATGCAGGGAACAAAGGTACACACTTTAAGCAGGTCGAAAACCCTGCGACTTCAAAAGTTATAGGCCTCAACAGAATCCATAGCTTCATGTGAAATTCACTTTCTGGGGTTTGAGGTCACTTCAAAAGTCACCCAGAGAAAAGTATGATTGAAATCGGGTATGAGGTTCATGCACACCTAGCTTTGTTAATCACGATGCAGGGAACAAAAGTAGACACTTTAAGCAGGTCGAAAACCCTGCGACTTCAAATGTTATAGGCCTCAACAGAATCCATAGCTTTATGTGAAATTCACTTTCTGGGGTTTGAGGTCACTTCAAAAGTCACCCAAAGAAACGTGCAATCCTCACATACTCTGATTCGCTTGCTTGTTAAATTAAAGATCAGCAACTTAAAGAGGCTCTCTTCCTTTTCTTTTGTTGAGTGTCTTAATCTTCAACTTCTATTTATATCATGTTTGCATTTAAAAGATGCTTCTTTAAGTATCATGCATGAGAATACTACTTATGGCACTAAAAGCCATCATACTTTCCATCTTCTTCGTCATTCCTTGAATATATAGTTGGCTTTGCTTCCTTATCGACTTTCATATGCCTGTACAAGCTAGATTTATCAGTGAAGTCTCTTTCACACTTCTCAAAAAAAAATACTTCAATTTCTTCTGCTTACATTGAAATTTTATTTATAATTTTCTCCTCCTCTCTGTCTCCCAAACACTTGTTTGCCATTTATTTTCTATTATTAATTTCTATTATAATAACAGAGATCTCAAGTGATAGCTCTGGTAGTTCCTAATGATAGTTTATCTCACAGCTTTCACACTTTCTATTGCTGCCAAAGTTAAGTCTCATTTAGTTTGATGGAAATGCTGAGGTTTTTTTTAAAGTCTCATATTTAAATTTGAATTTAAAATTATAAAACTGTCTCTATAACTGAGAGCTTAAATGAGAGCTTAGCAAGCCTAGAAGTGTCAAGGGAAGTCCTTAGAGTATTAGAGAAGAAATATGAGTGCTGATAGACAATCCAGCTCTAAATCTGGGTGAAAATTTAACCATTATTTCTATCAATAATAAGTTGATTATAGCACGTACCAATTTAGGAGGTGCTCCTAATTAAGCACGTATTGCTTTGGAAGGTATTATATCATTTTATGATTAAAATTATGGTGCTCCTAATTAAGTACGTACCAATTTAAATTTAAAAATATGGAACTATAACAGTAGAAATTGATATCAATCTCTCAAGTTTGAAACCAGTTCTCAAAACCTTCTCCATATCCTTCTTAGAGGTTGACCTCCTATAGGATGCCCATATTTAATAGTAAGTTTTACAGAGGTATATAATTGAAATCAATAAACTTAAATTTGAATATCATTTCTTAGATCTGTAAACAAGATGGAGTCAATGAATGATGCAATGAAAAGAGTGCAAGCACAAGAATTGATTCAAAGATTTAGAAGCAAGGAGGATTTGCATCGCTACCTGGTGCAGCAAGGTAATGAACTCATAGTAACTAATCTTGATTATGTAGTTGGTTTGTTCTTGCCAACGATGGAAGGTACTAAAATTTCATTTCTAAGAGCAATACTCTGCGAAGAGAAGAAAGCTTTGAAAACTTAAGATGTAAAGTTTGCAGAGATTCCAAACTATCCAGAGATTTCAGTGACTAACTTATATGATGATGCTATGAACGACCCAGAGGTTTCGCAGTACCTTCCCACTAAGAAGCAGTTGTCAAACAAACTACCTGAAAGAAACTATTTCTTTGGCATACTTGCAACAATTAAAGGTGATTACTTGAAAGAAATTATTCAAGAATCTCATAAGAAGAGGTACAGCATCTCATCAGAAGATAAGGAAAAGCAAGGGATCAAGATAAGTGAGAGCTGGCTATCAGAGCTGCAGAAGCACCCTTATATTTCTAGTAAGATTTGTAGCTTAACTCTTTAGAAAAATCTGGTACTGGCATCTTCTTGATGAAGGAATAAAGCAAGCTTCACAGAGAGCGAAAGTCGCAGACAAAGTATGAAGTTAGCAAGAGACTTTATTCAAATATTTAGCCTCCAGAGTAAATGAACATAGATGCTGGAGCTGGCAGCAAGAGAAGAAACTTAGGAGGAGGGAAGCAAGAAGTAGAAGAAAAGAAAGAGAAGCCAGCTCATTCTAAAGATTTTTAAATTTGACTTATAAAGTGAAGATAACGATTTGAGAATGAATATGAAAATTTAATCAAGATTTATAGTGTAGTTAGAGTCTCTAGCTGTTTTTATTGTCTTAATTCATCTCCACTGACTGTATTTCCATCATCACACTTTACTTTTCTTGTACTGTTCAGAATCATGAAGACTATTCGCATTTGATACTTAGCATTCCTACTGTAAACGAGAACTGCTTTTTAGGTGCTACTACTGAGTCCGCCGCCATAGCTAGCCACAAAGCTGTCTTGCTGGAGATCCTAGTTCAGTGAGAGACTCCATTATGTTTAGTGGAAATTTAATTATTTTCAGAGATTTAGTAAATTAAATCAGGCCTATTAAAACTTTTTAAGTTTTAATGTTTGAGAAATTTTAATCATGCAAATTGTTTTAATCTATAACGAATTTTAATTAGAGATGTTTTTATTAATTTTAGGCTTAAATATATTAATTCAAACTAGGCCTGATTTAATTTACTAAATCTCTGAAAATAATTAAATTTCCACTAAACATAATGGAGTCTCTCACTGAACTAGGATCTCCAGCAAGACAGCTTTGTGGCTAGCTATGGCGGCGGACTCAGTAGTAGCACCTAAAAAGCAGTTCTCGTTTACAGTAGGAATGCTAAGTATCAAATGCGAATAGTCTTCATGATTCTGAACAGTACAAGAAAAGTAAAGTGTGATGATGGAAATACAGTCAGTGGAGATGAATTAAGACAATAAAAACAGCTAGAGACTCTAACTACACTATAAATCTTGATTAAATTTTCATATTCATTCTCAAATCGTTATCTTCACTTTATATTCATTAACTTAACTACAAAACTTATTTATATACATTCACTCTCCCTTCTTTAGCACACTTTTAAGCCAATAAATTATCTACTCTCTTCGCTGAGCTTTTAATAAAGTCTACTGTATCGATAGGTAGGTCATGCATCAAGTGGTAGAGCAGCAGTTTCTTGTAATGGCCTTTTAATATACCCCAATAGAACTCAATTCCATTAAACTGTGGACTGTAAGGTACGTTGAACACTGGCGTTATTCTAAGTTGTTCATAACTCTTCCTTGTTTCTTTAGTCTTATGAACAGAGAGATTATCAACAAACAGTATAATCTCTATTTCAGGGTACTTCTCGCTCAGCTGTTCTAAGAAATTAATATACTGCTCTGTCTTAATAGAGCGAGGATGAATAAGATAAGTTTCTAAACCAGCATCCTCGCTAATACCTCCAAGAATTGCCATTGTTTATACCTTGACTTTCTAGTCATATACTTCTATATTACTATGCCTCTTATACCAAGACTTCTAGATGAAAGTGTTGAATGTAAACACAGCCTCGTCAGCATGAATAAACTTAATATTATTCTATTAGGCTCTCTGCATTTAATTATAAATATAATTTAAGTTGTTGTTGTAAAATGGCAGAGTGAAATCAATCACTCTCTTGATACGATTCACACCTTTGTAAGAGATACCATTTCGTTTATAGATGTTGGCTATAGACTAAGTAGAGATCTTCAACTCAGGGAACTGGCGGTGAAACATAGTAGCTCGTTAGTCGAGAGAGAAGTGAGCCCAATACTTCAAAGTTTTTTCATTAATAAGATAGTCAATATGCTTCTATTGAAACTTTGACTTCCTCTAAGGCATAGAATTCAGCTATTATTGCTTAAGTTATACTGCTATAAGGCAGTAGGAGCGAACAGTTGAAGGACTTCGCTTTAAGAGCAGTGCAATTGACTTATAGTTTAGTACTGGTTTTATTTATTCACTGTATATATCACATCCATATCGCAGTTTAAACACTAAATCTATATACTCTTCATCAAAAAAAATAGACCCCCAAAAGCTTGCTATTTAGTCTCGCATTTAATTAATAACCCCAACCTCTAACGAATTCCCTACAAATCAAAGCACTTATAAACCTCATTAAGAGGTTTTGGGATTTTTATTGCTGAAATACCATATATAGTATGTTCAATGAAGTGATCTCTTCAAGAGATATGAAAAACGTTTATCATTTAAGTTATATTTGACCAGCTTCTGTCTTTTAAATACAAATCTATTAATCTTTAATTCTTGTTAACTACAAATTAACTTCAAATTAATGATTAACTTATTTTAATTTTAAGAAAATAATTAGAATCTCTAAAACCATTTTCATATATCAAACATTCAACTCAAACTTACTCTTGTATAAAATCACTTCTACATATTAAGGATCTCTAAAAACAATTCTAAAACTCTAATTTCTTTGTTTCACTTAATGTTCTTTAGCTTTAATAGTCTTAGAATCGTTAAAATTTATCTATTACTGTTCGAAGTAATTTTTTTTATATTTAAGTTTTGTTTGAATAATTATTTATTAAAATGGTTTATGATATTATATTTTTATTGTATTTATTTTATTTGGTTTAACCATAAGTTTGATTCATATTTTTAAAACATCTTCTAATTCCCTACTGATAAGGCTCAAAATTGATTTTTATCTATTCGTTATCTTAATTTTCACTTAACTTATTCTTTTTTACTAATTAAATATCTTTAGTCTTGAATATTATAATTTCAATTAGGTTTATATGAATCTTTTTAATTAATCTTTTTTGTTTTATGTTTTTTGTTATTATTATTGTATCTTGGTTTATTTTTTCATATATTTTATAAAAATAATGTTTCTTATTATTTATGTTTATTTTTCTTATTATATTTTTAATATCCTTTTAACTTTTCTTTAAATGTATTTTTATATAATTTTCAATATTTTATTCTAATATATCATATACACAAAATAATTAGAATATTTCATCATATTTGTAATAAATTATTATAACTCTTCTGATTTCTTATTTTTTTCATTGAAGTTATTTCTGCTTTTAATTATCTATCAGTATGAGAATAATGCTGGTATTTGAATGATACAGAGCAATTACTTCCAATCATGTCTTGTTCAACTCTTTTCTTGCAATCATCATCTGCACTGGCTGTTTTGGTTTACTCCTTCATTGCTCACTATAGATATGATTAAATTACTATGTAATTTCTTAGATATGCTTTATTTTATATTTTTTGTGTAACTACAATTTATCAAATCAATTGCAATAAAATATAATTATTTTAATTGTAAGCAATTTTATTAAATATATTTTATATTTTTCTTTCATCGTAATAAGATGATTGGGAGTGATTGAGGTACATAAATGAGAATATTAGCATAATTCAAACTTTATACCTATTCAATATGGTTAGAGTTATTCAGATATCCCAATTTGTTTAGTTTTTTACTATCATCTCATGTCTTATTTTTTAAATATAATCATCAACTGTAATTAATTATAGTAATTTAAACTGGAATGCAATTCAAGCGTAAGTTAATATTTGACAAAGCAACACGGATAAGGAAATCAACAGAGTATAATTCATTGATGTTAATATAAGCTAAATGCTCTATTATTATTTTTATTTATCAATGACAGATACTTAATTCGAGCATAGATCTTAGATGCAAGGCTTCTTGACAACATTTCTATTCAGGAACTCTATCTTAGGTAAAGATCTAGTCACTCTATAGGAAAAGTCAGTTTACTATAAATAAAGAGTAAAGTTTATAAAAGAAAGGCTAATAAATATTTGTTTTATTTGTTTTTGGATTTATTTTCAATATTATAATAAGTGTACATTTATTATAGAAAGATTTGGATTGAAGTAATGATGATGGTAATTAAAAAGATGAAGATAGCGTTTAATAGTGGGAATCTGGTGACTATTAACAAGCACAAGATTAGTAATTAAGATTATTTACCAACTGATAATAATAGCTATATATCATAATAATATATCAAGCCTAATAACAACATTTAAATGATTGAAGGGACTCATTAAATTCTTATATGATCTGCATCTAAATTTATTAAATATGCGTGAATTAGTTATTCAATTACAAACATTTCAATGCAGGCATCTAAATTATATTTTATAATTAATTAATTTTAAATGAAATATAAAATATAATAATAATAAATAGTATTTGTTTTTAGATTAAAGTTTAAGTTAAGGTAAATTATAGTGCATGTGAGCTAAGGCTTCACACTCTTAACATACATTCATAAATGGTGTATATCGTTCATAATAATAATTATTCAAACTACAACCAGTCTAACTTTCGTTGATTGTGTCGATTTCTTGTTCTAGCAATTGTTTCAATTGATGAAGTCCGGAGGGCTTCATGTTTCATCTCATCTATCTGGGTAGATGTAGTGTCCTTGTTTGTCCTTTTTGTATTTATTCTCATCCTTGAACTAATTTTAAAGTTCTTTATATTTTCAAATGTCTTCTTAGCCATATTCTTCCTCTTCAAATATGAATTGAAAAGGATTTTCCTCTTGTGTATAGTCTTATGCCTGTTATCTCGCATACTATGTAATTTTGGCTTTTTACTTTTCGCTGATTTTTATCCTGAGTTTTTTGTATATTATTTTATTCCATTCATCCTTTGACATGGGTTCAAACTCTTCCCATACTTCTACAAAGTTGTCTTCAGCTATGATTCTTTGAGTGTCATAGTCATGTTTTTGTCTTCTTATTTCATCTTTTATTGTCTCCTTTATGTGCTTTATGCACTGTTTGTACTATTCTGTTTTAAACCTTGGAATACTCTTTTTTGTGAGTTCTGACTTCCTGAGGGTTGGTATTTCATTTGGGCTGGTGATATCTCTAATATTACAGTCTCTCAAATGTTGTAGTCCAATCTCCTAAGTGGGTGCTTTGTAAATGTGAGATGTCTTATCTCTCCAATACTATTTTTGAATTTAATACCTTTAGTTGTTGATATGAAAAACATGAATGGTCCTATGTTATTTCTTATCGTTTTCGTAACTTTTTTCCTAAATGGCACCTGGTCTCGTCCCATTGAGTGGGCTATTGATTTCCACCATCACTTCTTTTTGAATCTTTTTGTCCATTTTGGTGTTAGATCATCTAGAGCTCCTATCGATTGCCATAAGTCAAAGTTCTTTTCAATATAATTATAAGATATTTCTTCTAGATCGAAGTCTAGATTCGTATGTCTTGAGAGAGAGTATCTACAATACCATGGCATCTGTTATATTCTCATGTATAGCTAGTTGTTGAATCGCTTCATGAATTCCAAAGCTTCTATGTTTTTCTGCTTATTCTTATCCAGTTACATCGTGAAGGGTGTGTATGAGTTTGTTAGCATACCTTATATCTGTTGCCTATATAGTTTTGTTCTGTATTCATAGGGTACTTTGTAAAAATATTTAACGTTAAAAATTCATATTCTTTCTTTAATTTTTTTCAGAGTTAATTTGACCGTTAAAACTGGATCGTTCGTTTAGTACGTTCCTAAGTTTTTGAACCCTTCTACAGCCTTTGTGTCTTTAAGTTTTTCATTTTTACACTTTTCCAGTGCTTCCAATTTTTTCTATTGAATAGGAAGTTTGTTTCTTAGAAGTTATCTTCGAGAGCAAGTGCTGTCCGCTCTACTTCTTCTGGGTTGGGGCTGTTATGACTATGTCGTCTGAATATTATATAATGGAGTCTCTGTCTATACCCAGTTGTAAAACTGTTATTTATACTGAGTATTCTTCTATCAGGTTAAAATGCTATGGTGACAATGTCGTTCCTTAGCCTGTTCCTCCACTTATTTGCAGTCGTTAGTTATTGTATATTAACTCTTGGTTCTAGATAAGTTGGTTGTCAATGATGTATAGTTTTTAGACTTTGATGACTGTTTCTTGGTTTTAAATTTAAGCTTCTCTTGGATCTAATTGATTTACTGTCGAATCTCTTGCTGTGCGATATCCACTTCTTCCTCAAAAATGATGCCCAGCTGTCTGTGTCTGAAAAATCTGAGAGTGTGTCGTCATCAATCATATTGTTGAGCGACGACTTTGTGTAATCAAGAAACAAACTTAAGAAATTTTAAGTTTATGTTCTTCGTCCCATCCAATTAAATTTTAATTTAAAACTTTTTGTTTTTAGATTAAACACAGTAATTTTTATATAAAAAGGTAAATATAGTAAAATTAATATAAGCTTTGAATTTTAAATAAAATCAAATTCAAAGTCAAGTTTACTGTACCAATTGCAAACGGACTTCATTTGAATTGTGTTAATAATTATTATTTAATTCATTTATTATATCATTCTTAATTAACAAGTAAAATTTAATAATTATAAATGAGTTATTCACATTCTTAAAATATTAACTTTTTAAAGTTAGAAAATTTATTAGAGGTGGATATTTATTAGTCGGCAAATTCAATATCTAATAACTTACAAGAAATCTATTCAGAGGCGTAAATAACTGTGAAATAATCTAAAATTGAACCTAAACTCTTTTCTTAATATCTACTATATTTTTTAGTATTTATAATACACAATCTACCTAAACATAAGTCTAATAAATAATACTCCATAATTTCTCACACTTTTGATTTATATATATATATATATGAATGTCAAATATCTTTGTTGAACCAAAATAAACATCTTAATTGAGTATGACTACCCATAATTAAACAGATATGTCAACTTCAAAACAAAGATATAGATTCTAAACGAGGACTAAGAAAGCAGGAATTCACATGAAGATGAATACGACTAGTTAGAGTTATACAAAACGATTCTAGCTAGCAAACATATTACAGTGAAATTCAATATTTTTCAACAAGTTTGAAATTACTGTTAAGTCATTGATAAAACTGGAAAATGAATAATTAATATGAGAGTAAGATGAATTTCAATAATTAGTAATAAAGTATTAAATAAGGAATTAACTTGTGAGATGACAGAAATATCTCACGAGCGATACGAAAAATTCCTAAAATACCAGGGTTTTTATCAAAACCCGGCTACAGAGTATAATATAATGAATATCTCTCAATAATTTATGAACTAGGTGCAGCTAACGAAAGACCTGCACGTAAAAGTAAAAGCACACTCTGTAAACCATAGAGCCCCCAAGAAATCTTGGAAGAAAGAGTGCTCCTCCGTGAATGGGCTTTAAGTCCAGATCTTGCCTCACACTGGGAAACCATCGATATCTTATCGAAAGAAAGAGCCAACAGACTCAACACTAGCATATCGCCTAAGTAGGACTCCAACTATGACTCAGACTCAGATCAGTGGTAAGATGAAATTGACTACGACTCCTTCGGTGAAGACGACTAAGAAGAAGATGACCTAGACTTCGTAGAACGCTATTACCACGACAGAAATCAAAAAGTTCCCACAAAGCTACAATAAGAAATAAAAGCTAGAACAAACAAACAAAGATAAGACTTCGAAAGAGAAAAACAAGAATTCTACAGCTACAGACACTAAAACTTTTTCAATAAAAAATAAACTTAGTAGACCTACCAAAAAACACCATACACAAAAAGATTCTTTAACTCAAAAAAGTAAGAGGCCCTCAACTCTCATATCCAATAGGTAATACCAACCAAAACAACACATTTCTCTAGATAGAACTAAACTCTTCAACAACCAGAAGAGACACTACCTAAATCAATATAACAGTCAGATAAAGACTCTAACATATATACAAAATCTATCTAGTCAACATAGGAAGAAGCACAGAACTTTGTTCACCTGTAAATTGAACCATACCATGATTCTCAACCTTCCCCATTGAAGACCCCTTTTTCAGTACTAGATAGAGAAGACTCTTCACCTTCTCAGTACTAAATAGGAGTACTCCTAATACGTCACAGATCGGTACATCTGATCAGTTTCTGACCAGAACGAAAAATCTGACAAACATCCCAACCATAATTGAATAGTAGCCTTATAAATTTTATCATAGACTATTACACAATAGTTATACTATAACATTATTATGGGATAACATACTCAGAAGTCTCGAAAAGCTCATTTCATTCTAAAACCCCTGTCATATACTAGATCAAGACACCGACAAACTAAACAAATAAGATGAAGAAAATTTTTACTCTCTCTATCTACAATGGAGAGGAATTAAATTAAAAAAAGTCTAAAGAAACAAACAACTTAGGAGAAAGCTAGAGTTGGAAAAACATACCTTCTTTTATAGAGGACTCCACAAGAACCTGAGACTAGACCTAATTGAAAATAAGAACATTATAAAGGGAAAGATCAAAAGTAAGAACAAGAAAGAAATTAAATGGAGAACTCGAAAAATCAGAGGAGTAGAATTAACGGAGTTTTAAAACTTTTATTGACAACAGACATTGACCAATGTCGCAAATCAAACTAATTAAAAGGGCTTGACCCTTACATATATTAAAACATATACCGGATCGGGGGTCCCCAGAGACCTCAATCAAAACCCCAAAACCCCTGAAGTTGTTTGATTGAGTTTTTGATTGATGAAAGTAGACTATTAACGCATGCTTTATTAGGGTTTTAATTAGGGTTTATGTAGGGGTTTAGGGTTATAATGTAATATAAATTAGTGTGTAATGCAAGTGTTTTATTTTTATTATTCACTCAAACAGTACTTTAGCATCATGAGGCAGCTTTCTAAACTTTATCTCTCCTATCCAACTTACAATTTAGTCTATTGTATGGTCAGCTCTGTGATTAGGCTTAATAATTATTTACTCAGCCATATCTTTCATTCTACCTTTTATCTTATTCTAGTCTAGATATTGCTGTATTCTCTGTTTTGAATCTTTCTCTCTTTTGCACTATAGTAATCATTTCTTGCCATATCGCATTCACAAATTATTGCTGCTAGAGCCCATATATCCCACTTAATATCACCATCTCTCCAGTCCTCTCTTTCTGGAAAGTATCCAGGAGTACCATACACGTTGCCAAGTCCTGAAGCTTCAACTCTCTATGATCTATTGAAATCTATTATTACTACTCTGAGAGGTGAAAAGTCAAGCATTATATTCTCAGGCTTCAAATCTCTATGAACATATCCAAGAGTGTGCAGCTCCTCAATGCCTTTGCAAACATTTGTAAGAATAAGAGGTAACTACTTTGGTATCCTTTAATCTTAAATGTAGTCTCTACTAATGTCATTTAGTATAGAGGAAGACGAAAAGCTACATGATCTTGAGCAAGCAGAATAGCATCGAGCTTTATTATAAATCTGCACTATCTATCTCTTGACTTCGTAAGTGCTTGGTATTCATTTACGAACTCAATTTGATACTTGTCATCGCATTTGAAGTAGTTGAACGGATATATCTTGTATGCGAACTACTTATCTGTTATGACTTTCTTCTCAAATTCATCCTCAAGGATAAGATAACTTTCTTTACACTCTTTAAGGTCAATTATATTCAATATTGGAAGTTTAAGTGCATGCATCTTAAGAGTGATTTTTACTATCTCTGAGGCTGGGAGGTTTCTTACTGCTTTAATAAGTTAATTTTCTTTCTTTACTCTTTTTTCCAAAGTTTCTAAAGGGTCTCTTGGCTTTCTTTTTAAAGGAAGACCTCACCAGTCTCTGGATCTATTACTTCAAACTTCTTGCCATGATGGTTTTATAGATGAACTTTTAGATCTCTTGAATGATTGTATTATTTATTGCAGTAAGGGCAGAAATATTTTCCATCTATCTTATCATGCTAAAGATAGAACTTGGGATTGTTAGAATGCTGCTCTAAGATATGACGCTTAAGAGCAGATTTATAAGTGAAGTTCTTT
>ARYC01002042.1:0-20725 GCA_000711775.1 Oxytricha trifallax
ACGTACTATAATCAACTTATTATTGAAAGTAAAAATGGTTACTTCCTCACCCATATTTAGAGCTGGATCGTCTCTTAATACTAATAATTCTTCTCTTATACTCTAAGAACTTCCCTTGAAACTTGTAGGCTTGGAAAGCTCTTATATAAGCTCTTAGTTATAGAGGCAGTTTTATAATTTTAAATTCAAATTTAAATATGAGCGCTAACATTTTAAGAAAAACAACAACACTTCCATCAAACTAAATGAGACTTACCTTTGGCGTCAATAAAAAGTGTGATAGCTGTCAGATGAACTCTCATAAGGAACTACCAGAGCTATCACTTGAGGTCTCTGTTATTAAAATAGAAATTAATAATAGAAAATAAATGGCAACAAGTGTGTGGGAGACAGAGAGGAGGAGAAAGGTATTAATGAAATTCCTATACAAATTGAAGAAGTAGAAGTAACTTTTGTGAGAAGTGTGAGAGAGACTTCGCTCATAAATCTAGTTGGTATAGGCATATGAAAGAGCATAGAGAAGCCAAGCCAACAGTTTACTTAAAGCACGATAAAATCGACGGAAAGTATGATTGCTTCGAGTGCCATAAGCAGTATGCTCATACTAGAGATTTAAGGAAGCATCTTAAAAGCTCACAAGAAAGATTTAGAGATTGAAAAGCATGAAGATGAATTGAAGCTACTTAACAAAAGAAAAGCAAGAGAATCTTCGAAAATGGTAGAGCTCGAACAAGCTTGCGAATCAGAATATGTGAGGAAATCACGCAACCTACTAGCATCTGAAATCACAAAGATTATGGTTAAAATTCAATATAAAAAGATTCCAGTTCTTGCCTAAGTTGACCTAGACACTTCACTTAAAGCTACCTTATATTAGAAGACTCCTTTGATAAGAAAGTTATCAGTGATCATCAGTATGCATACAAGGTGTATCCCTTCAACTATCTCTCAAGTGATGATAAATATTAGATGGAGTTCACAAATGAGTATCAAGTACTCATTCAAGCAAAGTTTAAAGAGTGCAGTTACTTAATCAAGCTAGATGCTGTTCTCCTTGCCAAGGATCATGTTGCTTTCAGACTCCCACTCTATGAAATGACCCCAGAGATTTTATAACAGATCAAAGGAATCATAAGTAGCTTGCTTTGATAGCAACTTAAACCTTACAAGGTATAAAAGAGCTACATAAGTTAGGCTTTGTTCATAGAGATTTGAAACCTGAGAATATTATGATAAACTTCTCACCTGTAAGAGTGACAATTATGACTTCAACAGAGCATTAAGGGTAGAAGTACCAAGGCTAGGAAGTGTTATGGGAACTCCAGGCTATTATCCTGAAAGAGAAGACTGGAGAGATGGTGACTTTTAGTGGGATGTGTGGGCTTTAGCAGCAATAATAATAGAGTGCGAAATGCCTCGCAACGATTACTACTACAAGGTGCGAGAAAGATGCTAAGTAAAGAATCAAGTAGTTTATAGACAAAACCAGAGTATCTCAATCAATAAAACATATGGCAAAATCAATAATATTAAAACCAAACTCAAGATCAGACATATCTAGAGCAGATAGAGTTGTGGTTAAGTAAGATAAACTACAGACCTCTCCCACATGACCCAAAAGTGCATTTTGAGTGATTAAATTAAATACATTTACTATAAATTTCACATTAAAACCTATTAATAACCCCAACCCCTAACAAATTCCCTACAAATCAAAGCACTTATAAACCTCATTAAGGGGTTTTGGGGTTTTGACTGTGGCATGAGAGTCATCAGATAAAAATAAATAATTTTTGAAAAAAATTAATTTCTTACAATGCTAATGAAGAAGAGTAAGTCTTATACACATTTACAAGAAGGTTAACTTCATCACAAATTTTTAATGATAACTTTAATTAATTATTAAATTTGTTAGACTTTTATATACAATTCAATATAATTATTAAGTTAGCTTTTAATTAATTATTGATATGCTCGATTTTCATCCCATTTTAACACAATGGGGTTTTGGGGTTTAATAAAATTAAGTGAGTTAATGATTATCAAATAAATATTCATTGATTTCTTAATTAATCATTCATCATCAGCAAAATCTGCTGTGTAAACATTAGTGCTAACAACTTGTCCTACTACACCTCCAAACTTAAAACTCTTATAGCCTTTTATTTCATCCTTCTTCTTAAACAAACCTTTCTTCACATAAATAGAATCAAGTTCCTCACTAGTGCAATTGCAGCTTGTAATTATAAATATGCCACCCTTCTTCAACTTAAATCTTATAGCTTCTGCGTAAGCATCGTTGCTTAACTCGGGATTCATTACAATCACATCAAAGGTACCTTTGTCATGAATAATGTCATACTCGGCTTCTTCTATATGGTCAAAGGCATTCTAGTATTCAAATTGAACATTCTAGGCGTAATCCTAAGATTCCTAAATTTTCTTAGATAGTCTTACTGAATACTCACTGTAATCAATTCCCTTAAGGTTTTAGTAGCCTTTCTTTGCTAATTTGAACAAAAATGCTCCGTTACCCATTCCTACATCAAGCACATGTACTTTATCTGCGTTTTCTTCGACTGGATAGTTACTCAAAATATATAAAACACTCTTCTTTTAAACATCTTCACCGAACCAGACTTCGCCATCATCACCGTGCTATTCGAAATTCTTAAGTTCTAATTCAAAATTAGACTCCCAATATTCATGCTTGGATAGCTTTGATTGATAATCCTCGTCATTATGCTAAGTAGAAGTCTTGCTTGATTATTAAAGAGTGGTTTCTTCTTTTTACTATTAAGCCTGATTCTCCATGATTTTAGAGATACTTATTTTATTATATGTTAATAAATTAATTTTATCGAACTCAAAGTCCCTTAAATGACTTAATTTTAAATTTAACAATAAAATTTTATTATCGCTTAAAATGGGTAATTGTCAATGTGACCGAGCTGATAAAGAAGACTTTGAGACTTTCGCTTAGCTAAGCAAATCAAATAAAAATCCAGCATATCAGCAAATGATTAAGACTCCTTAAAATGTATAACAAGAAAGTAATGAATACGATATCGACATGATGATGAGTGAGTTAAATATCTAGCCAAAAACAAGTTAACTTGGCATTTAAGCGAATAATTTCAAACCGGCTGTTGGTGTTTAAATATCAAATGTAAACAGTTCAAATTTCAATAGAATGGATCTCTCTGAGTTGGAATACTCAGCTGATATATTAAGTGGGGGAACAGCCTATACTTAACAACAGCTCTCACCAATAAGCAAAGACTCGTTATAAAATTCAAAGCAAAACGAACGTTTTATCTCTGAGGTAAATGCAAGAAACAGCCAAAATTAATCGAATTTAAGAATTAGTGCACATAATAACTCTGTTTCAGAACAGTAATCATAAAATCACATGCAACAGTCAGAGAGAACAATTGTAAACTTCCAAAATTAATCAAGTAAAGGAGGATGCTCTATATAGTAGCCAATTCTCGATGAATCAAAATTATCTACTTAACCAATTGCAATATTTGATTATAAAAATATTGAAATTCTCAACTCTAAATTTGATCCTATTCTTTTTTAAGGGGAATTATTAAAACTTAAACCAGGAGTAAAGTATGAATTCATTCCAAGATGGATTTAAATCACTGGCAAAGCTCTAAGATACTATAAAAATAGATGGACTCAAAATAATTCCTTGCAAAAACCTTTAAGCGCAATCCCTATCAGGGCAATAAAAAATGAATAGCAAATATTTTAATTTCTGAAATGTATTTTCTTACTGAATTCATAGCATAAAAATATTAGAAACAGATATTACAAGGATTCACACATCCTGCGAGAAGAAATGTCAATTTAACTTTGAAATTATTTTAAAACCTGATTTCTTGGAGCAATACTTAGACCCTTATTATGACATTATACCTTCCAAAGATAAAGACAAGTTGGTGATTAGCACTTTGAAAAAGAAGAAAGACTTATCATAATTTCAAGATCAAGATATTGACTATTTCAGTGACCCAATTCGTAAATAAGTTTTAATGAGGAATTACATCAATGATTCTTAATCAGGCCAGATTAACTTGAACTAAACTCACTTAGGCTATGGATTAAATTAAACTTATGAAGACGAAACTATAGGTTAACTTAACTCAACAATTATTGGAGAATCTAAAGCTATGTAATAATTAATGCATCATCAAAGAATGAGCAGCATCCCACTCCAAGATTTATCACATAATAATAACTAAACTTTAATGTATTCTAAGATTTTAAACAAGTTAGGCTCAAATACTAGTAGCCCAGATAAGAGAAACAATTTAAACAATCTGACTTTTACTTCAAATGGTAAGAGATAGGGAAAGACTCTTATGAGTGAGAGGGAAGAGAATTGGTTCTTGATGGATAAGAGGCTTATTTTTGCAACTGATAATGAAAGCGTTTTCAAAGAGTGGACCTCTAGTCTGAATGAGCTAATAAAAATCATGAAATAGGAAGAGGTATAATAGTGAGTATAGTCTTGATTTTTCTCAAATTGAAAATAACTAAAATTAAATGATATGTAATTTTAATTGCAATTTTCCACAATGAATTTAATTTTAACATTTTAAATCATTAAGATAATTATTTTTGAATCTTTAAAGACCTTCCTCATAGAGGGATACTGACTTTTCAAGCTTTAAGGTGTCAGTATAATATTCAGCCTTCCTGATCAATTCCAAATTCGTAAGTTATCTTCCCATTAAGCTATCATCACTTGTATATAAAATAAAATATTAATTTTTGTGGAGTTCTTATCCTCCTCGTCTGTGATGTTATTAAGGTTTTTGTTCTTCTTTGACAGTCTATTCTGACCTAGTGACTCCATTATATATTACTATATCTAACCTAATAAATAATTAATTAGTTCCATATTAATTAATCACCTATCTAATCAATGTCCAATATCTAAATTAATTATAGACTGATTTTAAAAGTTGTCGCTATTTTATGATTTTTTGTGAGTTTTAAAATCATTATTCAACCCGTTTTAAACTTGGTAAACTCTATTGCTTAGTTCTCCATTAGAGTAATAAATAATTATAAATTAAGCAAAAGTAATGGTGCTAATGCGTGTTACTGCTTTTCTTTAGAATGGGAGGAAGTCTCTTAGACTGATTTGATGATTGGTTATTACTTTGATATTCTTAAAATTAATGGCTGGCTTGGTTGAAAATGCTGTTTCTTTAGTTACTTATACTCTTATGGTGATGTCTATTATTTACATGAGTAGAGTTTTAGTGCTGAATATGATTATTATATACATTTACATCATTGAATATGTCGTTTTACCTAGAAAGCTCTCTTTCAAGTGAAATTAAATCGCTGTTTGATACCTAACTAAATGGAATATCATTAAAACACAATAAGAATAAATCGCATAGTGTAAAGTAAATTTTAACATCATTCTGGAAGTTATCTTATATATAAGTTAAGTTAGAATTATTATCAGCATAATCTGCAAATCCTTAATATTGCGACACCAATCTATTTTCAGTGTGAAATGTTTGATAAGAATCACCTAAATGACTTTTACTCATACTAGACTTTAGCTTTGGGGAATTTATTGCGCTAAAGTCAAAACTACTCTTGTTATTTTTATTTTATTGATCAAAATATTGCTTCATGAAGTGAGGAAGTTTACTGCTCACATCTTAATAGTGGTCGTAAGTTTCTAAGTATATATACAAGTTTTGTCTATTTAATAACCATAAATTACTATAATAGAGCATGAAAATCTATTGACTAATCTAACAAAGAAGCATTTTCTTTCAGTTTAGAGAGGTAATGTGAAATCACTAGGCACTCGCATTGGCTCTTAAATCTTTACAAAAGTGCCAAATTTTGAGTCACAATAACAATATCTTATTAAACAACTTCTGCCTTGAAACACTGATGTCTGAAATGGTTATATCGTTTGAGAATTTTATTCATATTATAATAAATGGCTACTTGTAATTGAGTAGATATATCTTCTTCCCTTTGTTCTTCAAACTTATGTTATCTAATATTATTTGTTAAGATAAATAAATCTTTTACTTAATTCTAGGGCTTCTTTGCAAAGCTCACAAGCAAGTTCTTCCCAATAATATGAATAAATGCCTTCTAATTTCTGTGAAACTCTTTTCGAGTCTAACCTAAAAATTGAATTGAAGTAATAAAATAATACTTACCACTCTCTTAGACACTAAAGATGAATGAATTTCATTGATCCAGAGCACTTGCAGGGTGTTATAAAAGGATTTTCCTCTAGAAATTAAAACAAAAAATATTTATACTTATTTATTTATCATCTAAACATATTCTACAGTTTCTACCTGACTCAAGCTTACTTGAAGCACTGTCTCTTGCTCCTCCCAGTCTTTTGTCCACGCTTGAATTTACTCCTCTAATAAAATAACATAAAATAATCAAAATTTATGCTTATTTTATCAAAAAAATAAGGAAAAGCGTAATTAAAACAAATTAATATAAATATAATGCAACACTAACACCCATAGCAAAATTATTATGCAAACATTTGTAGTAACACATTTTAAGATTTCTTAAATAATAATTCATGAATCTATACTAGTAAATAGAGCATCCACTAATATAATATTTGTTAATCAAATGACTACTTCAAAAACGAATAATGCTTGGCAGATAATTTCTTTCTTAGTAATTTAAATCAATCTAGATATGTGATAAGTACTGCTTAAAATCTAATGACAATAAGGAAATATAATGACCTTACCATGGATGAAAGACTAAATTTTCTTAACTAAAACCACTTTTTATTCTTGGCAATCTTTAAACTAGTTAACATGCTGATTTTAGCATTTATTGTGGGGTTCCTAATTATGATGATATTGGACGTATGCAGGTATTTGGTACTTTCTTATTCGGGAAAAAATGATTAAAACTTAACATCATGTGAGATAAATTAGCACAGACAGAGTAGAGAAGGCCTAACTGGCGAATTATCACAAGTTAAGGAATATCAAAACCTGATTTTAAAACATGAAAGGGATTAGAAACAGTAAAAATATTAAAGGCGACTGAGGTAATTGAGTAAGAGAATGAATGAAATCAGGTAGATGCAGGAAGAGTAGTAAAACAATCTTAATAGCTTAATTGATAGAATAAGTGTAATTTAAACATTAAATTCTCTAATTAATTTAATAGAATTTGCGATAACTTAGATAATCTTTGCTGCTAGATTTAATGGAAAGACCAACAACATCACACAATCAAAGTGCTAATCAAAACTAAGAATCATAACACAGACCTCGCTAGTCACATGGTCAGAGACGCCTTCCTGGAGGCCTCATCTTCTATTCTGAATCAAATGAGTGGAGAGGGGACCAGAGCCAAGAATAATAATAATAATATCACATTGAGGTCTCTGGGGACCCCCGATCCAATATATGTTTAATATATATAAGGGTCAAGCCCTTTCAATCTTGTTAAGCAGACTAATTTTATTGTTCAAAAATAAGTTTTCTGGTCACTAAAGGGTTTTATTTGTAGTATTCTCTTAGGTGGTCTTCATGAAGAAACTCTGATCTGTTCGTGAGCTCCAATATCTTGCCTGTGAGTTCGGCCATAATGTTTAATATAGTTTGGTGGTCATCTTCCTCAATAAGGTTGAAGATTATACCAAATAGGTACTCTAGTGACTAGAGGATAATCGGTCTAGACACCCCGTCAGATTATATAAGAATCTGTTCAGTGTATGTTAGCATTTTGAAAGCTTTAGGGTCGTCGTTTATAATACCTACTCCAGGAGGTACATATCCCCTAGGCTAAGGGGTCTGAGTCATAAGTTAAAACCATTTGTCTGGGTCTCCCGTGTCTAGGTCTTAGTTTTTTAGTACCAAAAGTACTTTTGTTTTGTCAAGTCGACTCCAGCAGAGGAGGTTTTGGTATATCATAGGGATTTTTAATATGTCTTTGGTCAGGCTGAGACCAAAGGTTTGCCAGTCTTGTTTTAATGAAAGATCTAAATCCGCATAAACATTTGTGGGGAGTGTCATTTCGATTATTTTTCCCATGTTGTTTATTTCTATCTCCGTCCAATTTTGTTCATTGATGATACCTTTTATGTCTTTTGCTTCCATATATTTTTATTTTAAATCTTTAATTATCTACTATTATTTTTCAAATTATTTAATAGTAAGTGCGTCATCAGTTTAAGTTAATACGTCACGGAATAAGTTGACAGGTTATTGAAGTTACGCACTTTAATTTTTAAGATTTTTCTTCTAAATGTTAAGTGCGTCATTATGGAGCTCTCCAGTCATCTCGACATCTTAAGTGTTGGGTTTTGTAGAGTTTTGAGAGAATTTTTATTTTTATTCTTCTTCATAACTTGTGGTAACGAGCTCGTCTTTATCAATGATTTCAAAAACTTCTACTAACCTTATTAGAATCATATTTTATTTTAGCATTTAAGGTATGGTGAAGATTTTTACTACGTCGGCTGTGTTAAATACTAGTCTTGAGTGCCATTCCTTCATATTTAGTACCTTTTCAAGGTTGGAGTGATTTGTGAAGGCTAGAGTAATGGCTGTGGTTATGGTCTAGATTATGGTTAGTTGAACTTGAAGGTTACTGTTCCTTTGACTTTACTATTTTCTGTGGTCCAGTTGTAGTAATAAGAAGAGATCATAGAGATGTTGTGTTGAGGAAATGTTTATCTAGGTTGCTGCTAGTTTAGTAAAGAAGGCTGTTTAGAGGTTAAAATTGCGTTCAATCACTTAGTTGAAAAAGTCAATTAGTTGTAGTTGACTTCCTCTTGAGATGCTTTCTAGCCCTTTGTTAAAGGCTTAGTAAACCCCCTGAATTATTTATCTTAGAAATCTTTTAGGGATGGTTCTTATGAAGTTTAAATTCTCCATAATGTCAGGGTTCTTCTTGATTGCCTTGTTAAGGAAATATATCATTGGTATCCTCAGAACAAGTTACAATCTAATTAATAATAGAGCCAAGAATAGTAACACTATGGAAACGAAGAACCACAGATTAATCAGCAAGAATACTTTGCGGAATCTAATCATTATCAACCATCTTCTGCCAGAAATTCATTGCGATCAATCAGTGATCCACTTAATTTGCATTTTAAAAGTAGAATATTTAATTTATTTAATCAGGCCTTCAAATCACATTCACCTATCGGATAGGGCTATAAGAACCAGGTTAAATAGAGAAGATACAATTCAAATTGAGGATGAGGGTTAGAGTGAATCATGGTTCGGTGAAAATTCACTTGATCAACATCTAGACAGTTTACGTGAGCGAAGAGAGTACCCTAGAGGTTACTTCAGTAATCTCAGACACACTTCAAGAAGAAATCATTAAAAATATATTGCAATAAAAATTATTTAAAAAATCAATTAATTTCTTACAACGACCTTTATTTTGATTAATATCGAATACAGCCATATTAAAAAATCTCGCCTTAAATATTCAAAGAAATGAATAATATTAAATAAATACAAATCAAATATTAATTTGCTTTATAAATTATGATGAATGCTCTTTAAGTTTTAGTTGAAGATGATCAAGAAGAATAAGCAGGCTATGAGTTGTTAAATGATGAAGGCATGCGTTACTTCAGAGAATTCAATTTTCATAAATCTAATAATTATAAACATTAAACTAGATACTATTTTGAGATATTTCACTTAAGTTTAGAATTAGTTTTCTTGTCAATAGCTCATATGATAATTTTGGGGTTAATTTTAGAATACGCCTAGCAATATCTTGACACTATTAGAGTGTAAGAAGATGAGAGAACAGTACCGACGACAAGTTACCAACAGACCGAGCAGCATACAAATAGAAGCGAGCTTCATAATAGTTAGCATAATTCGGCATCAAATAATTACAACCTGGCTGCTTTGAATCAAATGATGGCTCAAATAAACCAGCCAAGAAATCTAGCCCCCAATTTCGATGCTGCCAATTACTTCAATGAAAGTTCGCGGAGCTCAACAGGGACTCAGTTGATTATGAATCGCTTACGCAGTAGAAGCAAGGCAGTAACTTTATTCAAGAAGGCAATTCCTGAATTTTGGATGGAAATTTTAGAAAACGAAAGTCCCTAAATTTTCTCTGTTATGGGTGCATTTGGATCCTTAGCTGCACTAATATTCTTTAGAACCTGTAAATTGGTCAAAGAAAGGCCTGATATTTAGGATTTACGATCAATTTACAACTGCATAAGTAAGAAATTTAGTGAATCAAGACGAGAAGAGGAGGGAGGCAAATATTATGAACTTAAATTCCTCATAGAGTTACTTGATGTTTTCAACTTCAACATAAGTTTAGCAAAAAGGGATATCGAGTCAAGATAAAAATTAGAGGCAATAATGAAAGTTTTTCCAAGTATGAAAGAAATCAAACAGTCAATCCAGAAATACTATACCCACAAAGATGTAAGTAAATTTCTTTCCTCATTCATTTTATGTTTCAATTAACTCGAATAACTTATGTAATTATTTGTTGTGTAGGATATGATTGTGTACAAAATTGTCCTTGAAATTCTCACTCGTTATAATCAAGAATTCAATAACCCCAAATATCTAAGATTGAGAAAATAAGTGATACCTTTCGCAAGGTATTTTTACTCTAGTCTGAACGATGAAAAATTTGAAGAGCTTTAAGATGCAAATAAGTACATTAAATAACACTATCCAAGTAAGAAAATTTACACTAAATTTGAATTTTAACTCAATCAATTCATATAGAAATGCTTGGATTTGAAAGTGTCGAACAGTATCTTGAGTATTATGAATAACTAAACATAGAATTAGACAACTTTAGCAAAGGAACAAAGAAATACCATTGTTTAATGTGAAATAATATCCACTATAGGCAAACTATACTTTTTTGAATACTGATAAATAAATTTCAGAGGACTATTTAATGACTATAAAATATCTCAAATGCGTAAAATATAAAACTCATAATATCACAAATAGTTGAGAAATGAGAAGGCAGTTTTAAATTAGCAAATTAAAACTAAAGCGAGGATTTTTTAGAGTTCCTTGCTGAAATTTACTCGACTGACACTCATTATATTTCACTCAATTTATCCCTAAAACTCAGTATATTTGTAATTTACTATATAAATCTTTGCTTTAATTTGTTCAAGAATACTTTCAATTCAACTAATCTCCTCTGAATGGGCTTATAGTATAAAATCATTTAAGCATAAAAGACAAATCTGAATTTTTTATAACAAGCTAATAACACAAACCTCTTTCCTCTGACAATTGATTAGAATATTACACTGCAATTAATTTAGAGTATATTTAGTTGGATCTACATATAGAAAAATATGTTCAGGATCATTGACAGCATTGCCCATTCTTCTTCTTTCCTACACTGCCATTTGAGCTTTCAGCTGTTTCATCTGACCCAGAGTTTTATTGGTGTGCGATGCCTCTGCCAAAAACTATGCCCTTCTTGTCACCAGTGGTTGTTCCAGTATTTGCTTTATTTTGAATATAAACTTTCATTTTTAACATCCATTATTTAGGAATAATAATATGTGAATGTTTCTCTTGATTTCATTAGACATGGTAATGAAGGAGGTCTCTACATTTATGGAGTTCTTGGCTGAAGTTTCTAAGAAAGGAATCTCGTAGTGTTTTGCGAGTTCCATTCCTTCCTCATGGCTGACTTTCCTGCTCTCCTCCATATCACATTTATTACCAACAAGAATCTTGCATACTCCAGCATTTGCGAATCTAAATTTAAGTTTATTAGAAACTGATAATTACCTCTCAATTTCATGCATCCACTATCTAACGTTCTCAAATGAATCTCTATCTGTCACATCGTAGACAATAATGATTCCATGAGCGCCTAAAATATGTAAAAGAATATAATGCTAAATACCTCTATAATAGCTGCTTGTAAGAGTCCTGAATCTTTCTTGGCCTGCAGTATCCCACTAAATTTAATATTAATAATTTTGGCTTAAAGTTTTGAATGGCACTATTCTTAAATTGATCATTTTTAAGTCTCAAGAACTTGAAAATGATCTCTCAGAATTGTCTCTGGTTTTCTCTTTATTTTTTCTTAAATAACTCTCTTAGCACTTACAATTTAGAGCTTGACTATCTATTCATCGAGCATGATGGTCTTAATTTTCTACAGTAATTTTAAGTCTATATTATTGTACTTACAAAGTCTACTCCAATGGTATTGAAGAAATTCTCATTGAATGAATTTTCCTAATCAGCAAACATTGTTAAACATCTCATTGCGTTAATAATTTAATTATGTGGATAAGTTTTGTGAGTGAAAGACTTACAGCGTATCTCAACAGAAGGCAAGATTTTCCTACTCCACTATTTCCGATCAGGAGAAGCTTGAAAAGGTAGTCGCTATAGAAATAGGTTAAGCAATTGAAGAGTATAGTAAAATTTAGGGAAGAGGAGATCACATACTATTCCTAGTTATTAGCCATCATTTTAATTTGAAGTTTGATTTTATAATTCTTATAATTTCACTGACTAAATTATTAAATTATCTTGACTTAATTATATTTCAATTATAATTAAAGGCTTATTAAGTTGTAATGGAAGACCCCATCAATCAAAATAGACAAATCACTAATAATCAAATGACCTCATAAATAAGCACGAATCCATAACTATCGAAGGGAGGCTCGACAGTATAATCAGAATATAATCTAGCGGGAGGACAAGCTATGAATATCAGGCCTGGTGTAAGTTACAATTAAACCTTATTTTTCTAAACATATATTTATTCTTTATTTTTTTATATAAGGCAATTTTAGATTATTATCAAAATTTTTTATTTAACTTTCTTACAAAGATGATTTAAAAATGCTAATCATTTAAGTTAAGAACTATATAACACTGATAATATTTTAATTATACAGTGTATTTCATTTCTAAATTTAATTTTGGATTTCATACAGGGGTTTTGGGGTTTTCAAATAGTGGTAATAGGACAGACGACTAAGCTGATATTTCAACAAACTTAAATGGATTAAATGTGAAAGACATTTCAGACATATCAACACTTCCCATGCAAGGAGTAAATAGTCGTACGAAGCATACCAGGAGGGATCAACATGGAATATAAATAAAACCAGGGAATAAGAAATATAAAGTTACGTTTCTTGATTAAGTTCAAAAAAAATCAATAGCAGAAATATATTCAGATTTTATATGGCAGATAATCGTTAATGCTGTTTATTATAAGTAAAGTAAATTTTAGTAAATAAAAATTATCACTTCCATCCTTTAGGCTTTGATATTCTATCCAAAGATTTCTCAACATCATATTACCCAACTGAAGGCATGCCTTTGTTATTCTTTTATACAATATCTGTGAATTTGAGATTCTTAGATTTAGATACATAATTCCCTAATTTAGGAGCTTATGTTTTCTTCCAGGCATCCTCCGTTTTATAGGTGACAGGGGAAGGATCGTTTTTCCTTTCTACATCGCGCTTTCTTAGGTCTTTTTCCATTTATGTTTCGTTCCTGATTTTAAAAGCTGATGTCTTTGGTTTGAAAAGTTCCTAAAAAAATGATTTAATTTAAATTGCAATTTACAATTTTAGGTGTAGGGTAATGACCAGGAACTTGTAAAGATGCGTACATAGCTTCATCCATGCAACTTATTCTTTCTAGTGTCCTAATAATTAAAGAATCACATTGAAATTATTTACTGTTTATAGCATCCTTTGATTTTAGGCTTCTTTATTAGCTAATAATGACCTACTCCAGGTGTTTATTTTGATGCCTTTATTAAATCATCAGTGAATGATGTCCTACAAAGAATATTTAATTGAAATTTATTGTAAATATAATAAATCAATTATTCAGTCACTACTCTTACCTCTTCTTTTTGTATATTGATATATTCTTTTTCATGAGTAAATTGACCTAAGTTTCATATTGATTTGGAGCTGGTAAATCCCTTGTCTGTTTTTAAACTTAAGAAATAAAATCATTGTTCTTGGATTGTGTAATTAAGAAAGTCTTAGGCTTTTCTAGATGAGCTTAATTGTCAGGTACATAGTAACCGTCGATTCCAAAAGATGATTGATTTCTCGATTGTCTTATCATGTCTGACACACTTATATTGTTTATTGACTCTATAACAAGATTCAGCATATGATTATAATTCAAAAACACTTGCGATAATTTTTTTTACTTTTCTTTAATTGTTTTTGAGTCACTTACGATCAAATTTAGCATGTGGATTTCTTGAAAATCTAGACTCACTCTTCCTCAATTCTGAAACTGATTAATTCAAGACTGAATGGGTGTTAGATCTGCCATAGCGGTCTTAAGAATGTGAAGCACCTTTGATTTGCGGAAGGCTTACATTCAAATTTAGATTATAGCTTGATTTATCCAACAAACTTTACACAATAATTTTTAATATTTTTTTGGTAAACTTTGTAAATTATAATAAATAAATAAACTTTGATTGAGTAGATTCCTAGAAGCCTAAGGATTATCCATTTTCTTTGGGGATATGCTGATGCTATTATTTAGAGAATCCATTCCTTATTTAATTAATTTTATATATTTCCAAATTAATTTATATTTATTTATTGCACTTAACAACCAAAAGCGTAATTAATTAACTTTCTATTAATATATTGAATTTAAGAAATTAAAGATCTTATGAAAAATAGTTTCATGTGGCAAAAAAGTGCAGCACATCAATTTTCTACTGATTAGTCTGCTTACTGATAGTAAATATATTTGTGCAGTTGGTGCAATATATTTTATAAGCACCCTCTGGCACAAGCAGATCTTATTAGCAATTCAAGCATTTCACGAATGTTTTCTATAATTATGATATAAATTCAAGGACTTTCCTTACACTTGGATTATTGTTGATGTGAGTTTCCACCACTTCATGACACTAATAGCACATCACTTAGTTGAATTGTGCTTTATATAGCAGCCTACTTTTGCAGTTCCAGCACAATACTTCTTTCTATATTATAATATGAGACACAATTCTAACTACTTACAATATGTTTGTCTTTTGACTCCGTGCCAATGTTGAGAGTGCCATCGGGTAGTTTGATTACCACTGGGTTTAGGAATTCCTCTTTAGAATAGTTGTAATCATGGTCCTATTTCTCTTCCTCGTCACTGCTAGCAGGTTCATATTCAAAGAATTCCTCTTCTTATGAAGCTTACATCTCTTGTCTTCTCTGCTGTTCTAGATGTCTCTCACGCAATTGCTGTTATTGCAGTCTCATTCTTTCAATTTGTCTCTTCACTTCCTCCTAGTCAACTTCTTCACTTTCTTCTTCATCTTACTGCTCACGTCTTTACCTCAACTGTTGTTACAAATTAGAGGGAGGGATCTGCGCTCTCCTGTTTTACTGTCTCTGCTATAGAGTTAAGTTGTTGTTGGTGCTAGCCTATGTATTGGTATTGTTTGTTCTTCTGTTATTATTGTTGTTGTTTGATACGTAAGAATCATCATTGGCATTAGACCTGGAATTATCTGATTGAGAGTTATCTCGCCTGTTAAGTCTGGCTGAGGCGTCAGAGTTGCTTGAGTTATTGTTAATATTTGAAAACTATTGCTGCTGTTATCTGTTTTGAGACATTTTTCTAGGATATTTATTTCAAATTATAAATTAATCCGAAGCAACTATTCTTCATACAATTGAATACTATAAGAGTTTACTAATTACAAGTAGCCAAAGAACAAGTGATATATGGTTTTGGATTCTGACATTGAGTGCTTGTCTAAGGCCATACATGTGATTGTATTCTCAGCTAAGAATGATTTCTACATTGGCAGGAGGGTCTCAAACTATATATGATAAAATACAGGCAGCAGTCAGCTATCAAGTTAAGAGAGGGGAAGGTATATGTCAGTGATTGTGACTTATCAAATACATAATAAAGCCCTTTTATTCATAATTTGAATTAAATATAAATTAAAATAATTTTGCTGAGTTAATTCCATTAGTAGAAATTGAATTTGCTACAATTAGTAAATAATTATAATTTTATAAATTTTTAAAATGCATTACCCATATTTACTTTAAATCAAGGTATTTGATTTGAGTATTTTCATGCTGGATGAATTGCATTACTAGCTGTGGCTTAGTCAACAGACTAGAAACTTACTATAATTTTTTCATAATAAATTACAAATAAAATTTAATAAAATCAGTCTATAATGAGAAAAACTCACGAATAAAATAATGAAATAGACCTCCCACATAATTATAGTGATAAAAATTTCTAAAGGAAAACTAGAAACAATAACTTCAATTCATATACATTAAATCATAATCTAAATAATAATTTATTAGCACATATTAATAGCATTATATTAATTTGAGTAGAATATTCTTTTTTATTACTGAAAACAATTTCCTTTGGGTTTTGTGTAAATTTGCCAGATTTACACAAAAAATAATAAACTTATAAGGATATTTTTTTTGGGATAAATTTCACTTGTATGCTGGTGAATTATGAAAATTTAAGCAGCAAATTATTCAATATAAAAAATAAGTTTTAACAGGGAAATTATTCAGAGAGTTATTTTAATATTATAAAGAATCATTTAATATTTGCGTAGTTATTTACCTAATCTCAGATAGAATTAATCTTAATATATAACATGATATCTTGATATTATAACCATATAATTTATCAGGGAGGATATAAAATCAATCTGTCAATGAGTATTAGAATTCAAATAGGATTTAAAACGACTATGATAACCAGTAAAGCGACTACAACCAATCAGTCAATCACCCACCTTATTAAGCTGATTATGATTACGAAGAAAACTAAACTGAGCCATAGAATCCTCATAATGAATCCATTTCAGATAAGCAATATAAGTTTCAAGATTAAAATCCCTCCAGAAGATATCAAAGTCAGCAGTAAAGCCAATAACACGATAGCGAGGAGGAAGAATATTATGATTAAGAAGATGATAGTGAATCACATGACATCAATTACCCAGTTCATACTGTAGGAACTTAAAGTCCAAATCAACAACATGTTTTGCAATCTATTGATTAATCTGACGATTCTGCTATTAACAAATAATTGGACAGAAATAATAGCGAGATACTTATAACTGATAGTCCAAGCATCTAAAGTAAAACCCACGAATAGTTGGATTACTATACATATTTTATTGTTTATTGAGGGATTAGCAACCTAATAGCAATAATTCAGAGATCTTTAACAAAGTAGTTCAACTAGACAAAGGGGATGTACTTTTCTAAAGTCATATTTTAATTTATTCTAAATATAAGTTGCAATTTTAAATAAGAATTACCTATTTTTACAAAAATAAAGCAACAAATAATTCCGTATCTCACCTCAGATCAACAAACATAGTGACCATGAAGAGGTCAACATTCAACCCTTTAAGGAGCTCTCTCAGAAGAAGAAAGATTTGAAGATAGAAATCATTGAGTTTCAGGAGGACAAACCCTATTACTTGTTGATATTTAATATACATATTCAACAATAAAATTTTAACATTACTTCATAATAGCAAAATCAAAATGAAATTCAAAAGGATGTAAAAACATTACAAAAGCAGCTCAAAAGAAATTCAGATTTTCATGCTCAATAACAATAAAAGGGCAACAATATTATCAATCTCATAGACCAATCAAATCTTAGCGATTTGTGAAAAACACTAATTTATAGCTTAATTTAATTAACATAATATGGATATTATCTAACATAAGCAAGTTAATAATCAATCTTTATTATTAATATTAACTAATTATATTAACAAAATAATTATTATAATATTTTTAATTAATGCAAAATAAGATAGTTTTCATTGGAGGAGTGTAAACAAACAATCAAAACCCCAAAACCCCTTAGTAAGGTTTATAAGTGCTTTGATTTGTAGGGTATAGTTAGGGTCTTATTGGGGTTAGTAGAGAAATTAGGCCAAATTGCAAAATGAGAAATAGAAATAGAGAAATATAGGGTCTATATATGATGAGTAATATTTAGATTTACTGCTTAAGCTTAGGTATGGTACAAGTATTAATATAGACTAAGTCAAACCAGTATTGAATTTTGTAGCTATAGCAAATCTCCTGCGCAAGAGTGCCTCAACAGTTAGATATCATTGCTTTTTAGCTGTTTAGCATTATAATTCAGGCACTTGAAAGCATCCTGCAAGAAAATAAAAGTTCTCAGAGCACCATATTGACTACCTCTGCGACTCGAAGACTTTAAAGTATTGGGCACACTTTCCACTAGACTAGCGAGCTGTGATGCTTCATCGAAAGTTTCCTGACATGCGTATCTCTCCTTAAACTATAGCCAACATTTATAGAAGAAATGGTATTACTTTCAAGACTGTCAACAGAGTGAAGAGAGTGATCGATTTCACAGTGACATTTTATAGTAATAATTTAAACTATATATATGATTAAAGGCAGAGCTATTACTAATAACATAAAGTTCATACACGCTGATGAAGCTGTATTCACCTTCAACACCTTTATTAATAAGTCATGGTACAAGAAGTATGATAACATAGATTTATGACTAAAAAGTAAAGGTAGTCACCCATGCAATTTTAGCTGGTATAAGTGAAGATTCAGGCATAGAGAGTTATGTCATTCACCCTCGCTCTATGAAGCGAGAGTAGTATATAGAGTTCCTACATAAGCTCAGAGAGAAGTATAGCAATCAAGAGATCATCCTGTATGTTGATAACCTTTCAGTTCATAAGACTAAGGAGTCTAAGAAAGCCTATGAAGAACTAAACATAACTCCTGTTAACGCCTTATAGCCAATAATATAATGGAATTGAATTATACTGGAGTTAAATCAAGACTCATTACAAGCTGCTGCTGTATCATCTTATGCATGACTAGCCCATCAATACAGTAGACTTAAATCAAAGCAGCTGTAAGAGAGTGAGCGTAGATAAGACAACAATATGTGCGAGAGAGGGAAGAATGAATGTTTAAAAATAAGTTTTAGATTTAAACGAATGAATATATAAACATATTAAATTGACCCATAAAAGGGTTTGGCTTCTCTTTCTTTTCTTCTTATGGCTTGCTTGGGCCCATATTTCTTCTCTTAGTGCCAGCTCCTGCATCTATGTTCATTTCATCTGGCTTTTAAGCATCTTTATAAAGTCTCTTGCTCACTAAATGAATAGTCTATGACTTCCTCTCTCTGAACCTTAGCATGCTCTTTCATTAGGAATATACCAGTTCCAGGTTTCTCTACAAAGTTATATGTCAAAGCTTACTAGAGAGGAATGGATGTTTCTTAAGCTCTGCGAGCCAGGTCTCACTTATAAGTATGCCTTGCTTCTTTTAATCTTAAGGAGAAATAGAGTAACGTTTATTGTGAGCTTCTTCAATGATCTCTCTGTGCTAACTCTCTCTTAACGTGCCAAGAACACCAAAGAAGAAGCTCCTTTCTGGAAGCTTGTTAGAGAGTTGTTTCTTGGTAGGATAATAAACTACAAACTCTTCATCATTCATCGCATCCTCGTAGAGATTAGTAACTGAAATCTCTGGATAGTTTGGTATATCTATCAACTTTATTTCATTGTTTTCGAAGGCTTTCTTCTCATCACAGAGAAAAGCTTTTAAGAATGAAATTTTGGACCATCCATCGTTGGAAGGAATAAACCCACTATAGTATATGATTAAATATATGTCACATGCTTACCATACTGAGTGAGGTATCGATAGAGATCTTCCTGGCTTCTAAATTTGATATCATTTCTTAAGCTTCAACCCTCTTCATTGAAGTAATTATAGATTCCATCCTTGTTCCTTCTCTTGTTATTGAATTTCAAATTTTAATATATAGAGTACTGGATCCTACTGTTAAAAATCTTAGTATTAAATATGGGCCTCTTATAGGAGGTCAACCTGGCAAGGATACGTGGAGAAAGCTGGCAGAAGCTGTAACAAACTTCAGAGATGGAGCTCCATTTTTATCAATTTAGTTCCATTAAATTAGTACTAAATTTGTTTAAATTTAATTAGTACTGGTACTAATTCCGTTTTATTTTAATTTGTACCAATTTAATAGTACCAAAACTTAATTAGTACCTAGTTTTAATCTAATGAGGTTTTAAAGGAAAAGTTCCAAAATGGTTCAAAACCTAATTGGTACCAGTACCAACCCGATTTTATACTTGGTTGGTACCAAAATCAAAATTATTAAGTATGAAATTAGAAAATTTATAGTAATAAACTAAGCATAAATATGATGTCTAACACCTAAGAATCAACCATTGTTGTTGCAATCCCAGCTCATATACAAAGTTAGTAGAGCCAGTGAGGTTTTCACTTATTAATAATAGAAATTTAAATTTGAATTTAAACAAGGCGGCTAACTTAAATCGCAAAGCAGTTTCTCTTGGCAGTGGATAATCTTAGCTAAACTTTGGCTAAACTAAGAAGCCAGAGATCATCTACATTGAAAAGGAGCCAAGCTTAAAGCTCTTGAGTTTGAATTAGAGGTGTTTGTTCTAGAACTAAATATCAGGAAGCAGAGAGCAGAGATGGGTATTTAAACGCTAATCGAAGATGTTGAGGAGTTAAAAGAACAGCTCCCAGTAGAAAAGATTAAAGCAATATAATGTGATGAATGCTAAAATTTCTTCTCAACTGATTCTAGCTTGAAGAGATACATCAAAGAAA
>ARYC01002043.1:0-16567 GCA_000711775.1 Oxytricha trifallax
TGATGCATGACCTACCTATAGATACAGTAGACTTTATTAAAAGCTCAGCCAAGAGAGTAGATAATTTATTAGCTCAAAAGTGTGCTAAAGAAGGGAGAGTGAATGTATATAAATAAGTTTTGTAGTTAAGTTAATGAATATATAAGTCACATTTAAAATTCTTTAGAGGGAGCTGGCTTCTCTTTCTTTTCTTCTACTTCTTGCTTCCCTCCACCTAAGTTTTTTCTCTTACTACCAGATCCAGCATCTATGTTCATTGACTCTGGTGGCTGAATATTTGAATAAAGTCTCTTGCTGACTTCATACTTTGTCTGCGACTTTCGCTCTCTGTGAAGCTTGCTCTATTCCTTCATCAAGAAGATGCCAGTACCAGATTTTTCTAAAGAGTTAAGCTTGACATCTTACTTGAAATAAAGGATGCTTCTGCAGCTCTGATAGCCAGCTCTCACTTATCTTTATCCCTTGTTTGTCCTTAACTTCTGAAGAGATGCTGTATCTTTTCTTATGAGATTCTTGAATAATTTCTTTCAAGTAATCACCTTTAATTGTTGGCAAGTATGCCAAAGAAATAGTTTTTTTTTCAGGTAGTTTATTTGACAACTGCTTCTTGAAGGCAGGTACTGCCAAACCTCTGGGTCATTCATAGCATCATCATATAAGTTAGTCACTGAGATTTCTGGATAGTTTGGAATCTCTGCAAACTTTACATCTTAAGATTTCAATGCTTTCCTCTCTTCGCAGAGTATCGCCTTTAGAAATGAAATTTTGGTACTTTCCATCGTTGGCAATAACAAACCTACTACATAATCAAGATGAGTTACTATGAGTTCATTACCTTGCTGCACCAGGTAGCGGTGCAAATCCTCCTTGCTTCTAAATCTCTGAATCAATTCTTGTGCTTGCACTCTTTTCATTACATCATTCATTGACTCCATCTTGTTTACAGATCTAAGAAATGATATTCAAATTTAAGTTTATTGATTTCAAATATAAACCTCTGTAAAACTTACTATTAAATATGGGCATCCTATAGGAGATCAACCTCAAAGAAGGATATGGAGAAGATTTTGAGAACTGGTTTCAAACTTGAGAGATTGATTTCAATTTCTACTGTTATAGTTCCAAATTTTTAAATTTAAATTGGTACGTACTTAATTAGGAGCAGCTCCTAAAATGCTAGTACTTAATTAGGGCATTAATTAAAGCTAGTACTTAATTAGGAGCACCCTAATTTTATCATAAAATCACAAAATACCTCCTAAAGCAGTACGTACTTAATTAGGTGCACCTCCTAAATCGGTAAGTACTATAATCAACTTATTATTTGAAAGTTAAAATGGTTACTTTATCACCCAGATTTAGAGCTGGATCGTCTCTTAATACTCATAATTCTTCTCTTATACTCTAAGAACTTCCCTTGAAACTTGTAGGCTTGGAAAGCTCTCATATAAGTTTTCAGTTATAGAGGCAGCTTTATAATTTTAAATTCAAATTTAAATATGAGCGCTAACATTTATAGAAAAACAACAGCACTTCCATCAAACTAAATGAGACTTACCTTTGGCAGCAATATAAAGTGTGATAGCTGTGAATGAACTCTCATAAAGAACTACCAGAGCTATCACTTGAGGTTAGAAATTAATAATAGAAAATAAATGGCAAACAAGTGTGTGGGAGACAGAGAGGAGGAGAAAGGTATGAAAGAAATTCCTATACAAACTGAAGAAGTAGAAGTATACTTTTGTGAGAAGTGTGAGAGAGATTTTGCTCATAAATCAAGCTGGTACAGACATAAGAAAGAGCATAGAGAAGCCAAGCCAGCAGTATACTTAAAGCACGATAAAATCGACGGAAAGTATGATTGCTTCGAGTGCCATAAGCAGTATGCTCATACTAGAGATTTAAGGAAGCATCTTTTAAAAGCTCACAAGAAAGATTTAGAGATTGAAAAGCATGAAGATGAATTGAAGCTACTTAACAAAAGAAAAGCAAGAGAATCTTCGAAAATGGTCGAGCTCGAACAAGCTTGTGAATCAGAATATGTTAGGAAATCACGCAACCTACTAGCATCTGAAATCACAAAGATTATGATTAAAATTCAATATAAAAAGATTCCAGTTCTTGCCTAAGTTGACCTAGACACTTCACTTTAAAGCTACCTTATATTAGAAGACTCATTTGATAAGAAAGTTATCAATGATCATCAGTATGCATACAAGGTGTATCCCTTCAACTATCTTTTAAGTGATGATAAATTTTAGATGAAGTTCACAATGAGTATCAAGTACTCACTCAAGCAAAGTTTAAAGAGTGTAGTTACTTAATCAAGCTAGATGCTGTTCTCCTTGCCAAGGATCATGTTGCTTTCAGACTCCCACTCTATGAAATGACCCTCAGAGATTTTTTTACTGATCAAAGGAATCATAAGTAGCTTGCTTTGATTGCAACTTAAACCTTACAAGGTATAAAAGAGCTACATAAGTTAGGCTTTGTTCATAGAGATTTGAAACCTGAGAATATTATGATAAATTTCTCACCTGTAAGAGTGACAATTATTGACTTCAGCAGAGCATTAAGGGTAGAAGTATCACGGCTAGGAAGTGTTATGGGAACTCCAGGCTATTATCCTGAAAGAGAAGACTGGAGAGATGGAGACGATCAATGGGATGTGTGGGCTTTAGCAGCAATAATAATAGAGTGCGATATGCCTCGGAATGATTACTACTCTACAAGGTGTGAGAAAGATGCTAAGTAAAGAATCAAGTAATTTATAGACAAAACCAGAGTATCTCAATCATTAAAATAATTGGCAGAATCAATAATCTTAAAACCAAACTCTAGATCAGACATAACATTAGAGAAGTTAGAGTTGTGGTTAAGTAAAATAAACTTCAGACCTCTCCCACATGATCCAAAAGTGCATTTTGAGTGATTAAATTAAATACATTTACTATAAATTTCACATAAAAACCTATTAATAACCCCAATCCCTAACAAATTCCCTACAAATCAAAGCACTTATAAACCTCATTAAGGGGTTTTGGGTTTTGACTGCTAGGAAGTTCAAGGTCACTGTCCTCTTCAATGCAGAGTACTCACCCTGGCTTAACCCTATCGAGCAGTTGTTCTCCTACATCAAGAGGCACCTCCGCTAGGAGCAAGCAGACAGCAAGTAAGTATTTTGGGCCTAACTTTTCATAAGATCCACCTGGTGAAGCGGCTTTCGCAGATTCTGAAGGCAATGACCAAGACAGACGTCAACAAGCTCTGGGCTTTCAGCGTGAAGCAGTGGTGCAGCACCATCAAGCATGGCTTTGTGTGAAGTTGGGCTGAAATGCGATGAGTTGAAGTGCAGGGGCTATAGAAGACACCAATACATACTGAAACAGCATTTTAATCCTCAAATTTATTGATTAAAAGCCCCCTTATTACATATCACACTTTTAAGTTTTAATTTTAACTAATCAAACCGGAATCAAAAACCTCTCTCATTTTCGCTCATTAAAATAGTCATTTTGGCTCCTCCACCACTAAAGCTGCTGAATTTTGTGCTCTAACAGTCGAGCAGGACTTGAAAGTTGGTGAGATGGAGGTTTTAAAACATGGAGAATACGAAAGGGTCCTAAATTTCACCCAAAACTCATCAAGCAACGAGATATTGACCATTTATGGTGATTCCACTCTCGATCATGACATTTAGATCAAAAATTTTGATGACTGCCAATGATTTTTATAAACAAACAGTAAAAATTGCTACTGGTAACTCAACTAATGATCCAGTTTAGAAATTCACACATTCAGCTATGATTTCAACTATTTCAGTTCAACTTTGATATAATTCTCAAGATTTCGCTATAAGTGTTCAAATAGAAACGAGATGTAAAGTTGGTTAAAACTAATTTAATATATTTAATTTTTGATTAATTTATCAGATTTCCTATTTTTATCTATTTTAGCAATATTATGCTCTTAAGTTCTCTAAATTTAATCGAATATATATTTTAAATTATCTTTATAAAATGGAACATTAAAGTCAATCACTCTCTTAATGCGATTGACTGTCTTGTATGAAATTCCATTCTTTTTATATATATTTGCTATAGATTAAGCAGAGATATGCAGCTCAGGAAATTGGCGATGAAACATCACAGCTCTCTAAGCCAAATAGAAATTTGACCAGTATTTGAGGGTCTTATTATTAATAAGATAATCAATATGATGCTGCTAAAATTTCAGAGTTCTTCTAGGCTTAGAATTAAGCTATAATCTTTTCAAATCTAATGCTAATAGACAATGATACCTAACAGTAGCAGTAGATTTATGGATAAGCCTTGCTATTGATGTATAATTAAGAATAGGTTTGAGTTATTCACTATAATCATAGCATCCATAACGTAGCTTAAACAATAAATCTATATACTCACTGTCATAAACTGACCCCAAACCTCGCATATTCTCATTTAAATTACTAATATTTAAACATTAAACCCCTACATAAACCCTATTAAAACCCTAATAAAGTATGCACTAATAGTCTACTTTTATCAATCAAAAACTCAATCAAACTACTGAAAGGGTTTTGATTCCCATTAATCCTCTTCTTTCGAATCCTTTGATGACCTAAATATATAATTCAATCAGGGGAGCTGCCTCAAACTAAATGAATTTGGGAATGGCAGGACACCTTACACAACAAATGACAGCAGCAGGATTTACTGGAGGGCCAGAGGCAGGACCAGAAAGCAGTGGAAAGATCAACGACATCATACCTAATTGTAATAAACTACACATTATATCCTCCATATATCATTGAGATTGTACACTAGAACTTAAACACTGATAAATGCTTGAAGCTTAACTTTTCTTCTTTAAGGAAGCTAGGTATCTTATATATTTGCTCTGTTTACTTATACTACTACTACATCTAATCAATAACTTTTTATTAAATCTATTTTTAATTAATAATAGTTAATATATTAATAACTATAGATAACAACCATTTGATTATTGAAATCTTTAGAGTTTTAGTACCTATAATATGTTTGTTATTTTGCATAGTACTATATTTTTTTTTAATGAGCAAATTGTTTACATTAAGAGGAAATGAGCAAAATTTTTATAGTTCATATAGATTAATACCTATACTTACCTATTTTATCAAAATTTTTGACTATCAAAAGTAAAAGCTACACATTTATAATGAAGAACAGCCCAAACTGCTCAGAAATATACAGCTTTCTGTTATATCTTTATAACAATTGTCAATTAAAAATGGTTTTGCTAAAAAATATGTTAAATACGACTTTTAAACATTATATTATCCTTACTTAATTGCTCTTAATAAGCTTTTACTTATCTCACATTGAAATATAGAAGTAGCAAAAAAGAAAGAAGATAGAATAGGAGGAACAAGAGTGACGATAGCAAAACCAAAATAACAATACCACGGGAGGAAATTCTACAGAGCAATAGAATGGAGGCAACAGCAGAAAGCCAAAGTGTATTTTGGATGATGATGATAAGTTCGTTTGGGCAGAGTAAGTATAAAAGTGCTCAGTTTGATTAGTAGTGGCTTTCATAATGAGTTAAGTAGGATTAGCAAGCTTGTGTTTTCGAAATTTAAAGTCATTTTGAAATTTATATCATACAGTAATTTAAATTTTGGGTATTTTTATAAATGCACATCTTAATTTACGAATTCAATAATTATAGTTGTAATAAAATTTATAAATAGATTTATAACAAAAAATAAACAGCATAGAGTTGGAGTGGATGCCTACTCAGTTCAAAGAGAACACAATGATACTTTTCTAACTGATTATAACTTGAATTTTCACACAGAACGAATTTTGGAGATATTGACAAATATAAGATTCAAGGGTAAGTTTTTAGAGCATTAATAACCAGACTTATTAACATTACTTTTTATAGAATTGTTGCTTTGATACCCTAAAACGAGATTTAAGAAGCAGAGTTTGTTCAATCTATCGATTACTTCAAGTCAAAAGATAGAGTAAATAAAACACTTTTGATGAACTTTTTTTATAGATTAGGATGGTTTATCTAAAAAAGGGATTGATGTTTTTAGTCCCACCAAGTATTGTTTCACAAAGGTACTTTGATGACCCCAGAAAGCACATGCTTGGTATTTTTATTAATTAATAATCAGCTCAAATTCAAATTCAAAAGTTCAATCAAGCAGCCCAAGGGTACATGAAATGAAACAGCAAATATATTCAGAAATCCTCTTGTTTTTAAGGGCAATTATCTGAGTTAAAGAGTCAATATCAATATTTGCATAATTTAAGGGCTTAATGATTGATTTGTACTATCTCAAGGAAAACAAGTGGTTTCTTAAGTCATAAAGAAACTGCTATTGAAAAAGTTCATATTAATATGATGCCAAATTTGTAATCACAAGTATAGCTGATAACAGAGAGATAAAAGAGTTTTATATTAACGATTTAAACACAATTACAAATCCTTTACTTAAACACTTTTTATTCTTAATTCTTCGAAATTTAATTCATAGTTATGATAAATTAAGAGTGAATTTAATAATCGTTACATATTTGATAAATGAATGCAAATCTTTAGTATAATATTCAATTTTTTTGATGTAATGCTTTTTCTAAGAAATTATAGACAAGCCTCATACAGACTTATTGCGATAAAAAAAATCAGAATATATATTGGATTTATCTATAATAAGAAAATTTTAGCAATATCATTTTTATAGAGAGTTATAAAGAGCATTTAATAAAACCCCATAGATCAATTAAGACATGAGAATAGGAGTTAAGAACAATTAGATTAAAAATTAATTATAATTGGCTAATAATATAAATAATTAGGCTAAAAACAAATTAACACACCCTGATTGGATTATTTTATAAGGACAATTAATCGAGCCAATAGTTTTAATAATTAGCCCAAAAATTATAAATATATACGCCAATAATAAATAATTCTTAATTTAATTGTTCTTAACCCCAATTCTCATGTCTTAATTGATCTATGGGGTTTTATATTTCCCTAGAGCAGATAGACTTCCATGATTTTATTTGTTGCGTTGCTAGTCCACTGCACATCCTTTTCTGCAATCATAGAATCAAAATTTTCAATAAGAGCTGCAGATTCTTCTTTTCTGTTTCGATACTTGTGACCACTAAGTCTAGCTTCATCTAAGAAGAAGTTTGCAATTCTTTGAGCTTCAATGACTTCTTTACTACCGTGATCAACTTTCTCTTCAATTTGCATGTCGATGTTATGTTGGATCTTTTCAATACTGAAAGCGATACCCCAGATTGGGTAAACTGAGCCTTCGATAGCTGCAACAAATTCAAGATTTTAATCGTTGTGGAAAGTCAGAATAGGGGAGAATACTCTTGCGAGTGCTCTTTACTTGTTTAAGAAATTTTCGAGTCTAATCCAAAATAAAATAAAAAGGGATAGTTTAAAAGTTAATTGCTGTTTTGTGAATTCCTCGATTGAGTTCATTGTAGAAGTTGACTGTGTACAGCATATCATCTACTTCTTTAAGAGTGAAGTCATCATAAAGGTAGGAGTCGGCTGGCTTGATTCTGAGATTGAGTAGAATAGATTAGTCAATTAGTGTTACTGGTAGATTTTCAAGATATTTGCCTTCTTCATAAAGGTATGGCTTGATCATTGCAAGGAAGCCATAAGATACAGCCAGAATAGGAAAATGGTTTGTTAATTTGACGTTTTATTCTTGAGTTCACTCGTAAACTGTGTAAGGGTAGCTGTTCACAAGAGACACCCCCCACCCCTCCAGGCCTAAAAGAGGACCCGCTCCCACCTCACATATACTAGACCCCACCTCCCACCCCAAAAACATCCCCATTCATATGAAAATTTTGATTCTCAATGTTTAAATCATTTTCCTTCATGACTTCTTGATATCATAATATTTCTTTCACATAAAAAATATCATTTTCTTACAAATTTTTCTCAACCTACATAATGATACTCTCTTTTCAATTTTGGTATATTTAAAAACTCTCACTATGTCCGTCTACCTTTTTAGCACATACTCCTATAGGAAAATTATTTTATCATCTATATCTCAAGGTCTTGATATAATTATAACGAAAAAATAATCAACCAACAAACCCACACAAATATTAATCCTTACAATTCAAATCATTTTAATCTACTGCATTCAATATAATTTCAATAGTAGTCCAAATAATTTTTATATTATATTTATTTTTCTCAATTTCCTGTATATTTTATCAATATAATTTTTATAGCAATAGATTTTTTTATGTAAAATAAATATCAAGAATAACAATATAATATGTTTTTAATAAAGTATTAATCAGTTAGTAAAGAATATAGATATAATTTTATTTATTTAAAAAATCATACTACATGAATTTCATTTTAATTTAATAAATGTTAGTTTAAAAACATATTATATTGTTATTCTTGATATTTATTTTACATAAAAAAATCTATTGCTATAAAAATTATATTGATAAAATATACAGGAAATTGAGAAAAATAAATATAATATAAAAATTATTTGGACTACTATTGAAATTATATTGAATGCAGTAGATTAAAATGATTTGAATTGTAAGGATTAATATTTGTGTGGGTTTGTTGGTTGATTATTTTTTCGTTATAATTATATCAAGACCTTGAGATATAGATGATAAAATAATTTTCCTATAGGAGTATGTGCTAAAAAGGTAGACGGACATAGTGAGAGTTTTTAAATATACCAAAATTGAAAAGAGAGTATCATTATGTAGGTTGAGAAAAATTTGTAAGAAAATGATATTTTTTATGTGAAAGAAATATTATGATATCAAGAAGTCATGAAGGAAAATGATTTAAACATTGAGAATCAAAATTTTCATATGAATGGGGATGTTTTTGGGGTGGGAGGTGGGGTCTAGTTATGGTGGGAGGGGGGTCTCGTTTTAGGCCTGGAGGGGGGTGGGAGGGGGGGTCTCGTTGGAAAGGTAGCCATGTATTTTTTTATTTAAAAAATTAAGGCCTATATCCTGGTATGAAATCATGCATTACTTAACAAATATAGACAATTAAAAATCTTTAAATTTTAGATGCCGTTAATTTATTTAAGTGTGTCTATCAACTGATTGAAACTATATCTATAGTTGACGGGTACAACTCATGCTCCTGCTGCCTCCAAGATGCTGACATGAGAAGTTGCGAAATAGTTATCTTCGAGATCTTCAGATTAGAATGTATCAATCTCTTCAGCTTTGCTTCCATACTCATATGGTTAAGTCAAAGCACCAATAATCAACAATAATAAACATATAGACCATTTAATAACAGCAATTTGACCAATAAAACTTTGAGATATTATTCAAATGAATAGGAGATCGATCTTAATTTAACCACCTGGATAGTTAACAGCTTCCAATCTCTTTGGATGGCAAGGATGGACCTTATCTTTTTCTAGCTCATCAGCTGAGTACTTCAAACAATCTATATTAAGTGGTTAATTTTGAAATTCTAAATGCCGTTTGACAATATAATAAAGGAAAATGGTCTAAAAATAAAAATAGAGTCAAATGAATTATCCTCATAAGCTCTACTTTCAAAATCAGTATATTTTAAATTTAGTATAAAATGTTTATAATATTTCTCTCTATATGCTTGAATAATATATTTTTGAGCTAAACGTAACTGATACTTATCATTTGAAAAGATTAAATTATCTGATATAGTTAAAAAATAAATAAAAAATTTATAAATCCATATTTAAGACACTATTTTGTTCTAAACTTACCTGCTGGGAGTTAAACAGGCGCATGCTAAACTGATTTGCCGGCCAAGTGTCCTTCTGAATGAAGAAGATGTAAGACCAGGCAACTTAATGTCTGAAAAACTAAATGCTTGAACCTATGAGCTACTTTGATCTATGCTACTAAATATTTTAATTTAATAACTCCCTCCCCCCCAATTGCTATATATTCTTGCTCTCCCCTTTCATTCTTTAAATACTAGACCATATAAATTAATTATTTTAAATTCTACTTAAAGCAAGAAGTGTAGCAGCAGTCATAGAAAGCGTCGTTATTAAGTCTCTACCTCTGGTTCTGTTGTCGTTTCTTAATCTACTAATATTCATCATTTTTTAATATTAATGTAATTATATTGTTATAACTACCAATAAATAACAGTACAATCCTCAATTGTTTCAAGTTATTTATTTATTGTTACTAAAATATTAATTTGATAATAAATAAAATTATATACTCTTTACAAAATAAGTAATTATTATTCTATCAATATGCAAAAGATAATGCTATAAATTAAATAGATATTATACTTATTCCTATACTCCAAATACCCTAGCACAATTCCGCATACTCAGCAAAGTCAGGATCATATTTCATTAAGTCTCCTAGGCATGCTTGGTTATCAATGAAATACACATAGAGTTTGGCTTTCATTTCTTTGCATTTCAAATCCAAATATAAACTACTTTCTTGGCATGACCAAAAGCCCTCTGCAGCATGACAATTCAAAGAGTGATCCTAGTAAGTTGATAAAGCATCAGCTGCATCTAACCATTATTAATCACCTCCTTCTATGTCGCAGTATTTCAACCCTTTTGTAGAGAAGCCGCATTTACATTTAACTAGTGAGTTTATATCTGAAATGGTGCAATCTACATCTGACAAGCAAGGTTTTCCTGCTCGAGATGATGTTAGGATTTTCCCAAAAGTTCCATTTAAAGGTTTTGCCCAATAAGTTCTGCAAAAATTATCTAAGTCCCCTTGATAAGCTAATAGTGTTAAATTACTAATTTAAAATACTTACTATATTGAGTTCTTATTTTCCTCATAAAAAGAGTATCAACAGTCCCAAAAGCAGTTGAACTATCTCCATAAACGCATAGTCCTTCTCTTCCACAAGCTTCATGTGAATTACATGAAGATCCTATATCTAGGATTGGGACACAATGCCCAAATTTGCAGAAATTTCTAAATTCACAATCAGATTATCGTCTGCATTTACTGTACAAAGAAAATCCTTAGCATCGAGCTTTATTAGTGCAACTATAGCAATAAACTTTAAGACTATGATAATTACTATCTCTCCTCAAATGCACATTTCCCTTTAGAACCAGATTGACTGCAAGCATACCCTGGATATAAAATAGTTGGAATATTTTGATCTATTTTATTCATGCAATATGACTCATTATCTTCCGTTATAAAGCATTCCTGATCAGCTATATTGCAAAATTTATCACACTAATTTCTTCAATTTTAATCAATAAAGGTGTAATAAAAATTAGTGCATCAACTTACATGTTATCTTACCTATGCAAGCTTTAGAATTAAGAGTGATTTAATATTGATCTGTAGAGGAAATTTACTATTTTATCACACATTAATTTGTAGTATAGTCACAATTATATATTGGGCATTCTTGTGCATTTGATTATCTTATTAGTATTAAAATAAAAATGATTTAAATGTTAAATTATAATAACTTACAATGGATTAAACAATTATTTTTTTCCAATAAGTTTATATAATTTTACAATCATTTTATATTTTATATTAAGCTAAGTTCAAATTAATTTCAGTCATTAAATATAATTATTTTTTCAAAGGTAAAAAATGATATATTTTAATCAATATCATGGCTAAAACAATGTTTACTATTTGTAATTTTAATATTTTATTGTTTAATTTTAGCTTTGTGAAATAGGTTATTGATTTAGATTTATTTAAAATGAGGAAAGAAATATGATTATATTTTCATTTTATCCATTTTGGAAATAATTGTAATTCTATTTTAAACAAATTAATAATTTATTTAATAAAAGAAATATAATATTTTAATAGATAATTAGTCGTTTTTGAACTACTGCATGACTATAGTCTTCGCATAGTCATTGGGGCTAGTCCTGAAACTTTACAAAGAAGACTTTGAATCTAAGATTTTTTAAAGAGAATTTAGAACTTTCAAAATACAATGTTAGCTTTTCTATGAAGTTTTACGCAGTTAAGAAATGAATTTTCATGAGATGATCTTATGATCTTAATTAAGGTAATTTATAATATAAGAACTAACTTGGGGCTTTTATCCTTTTTAATAAAGTACTATATTTTATATACGAATAAAATTTATTGATACTATTTAATAATAATAAGCTTGAATAGATGTTTATTGATTTGAAATTAATCTGTCTTCTAAATTCTTACAATTTTTGCATCATGGGGAATCTGTTGACTGTCTTGAAAGTAATACCATTTCTTCTATAAATATTAGCTATAGTCTAAGGAGAGATACGCATGTCAGCAAACTTATGATGAAACATGACAGCACGTTCGTCAAGAGGAAAGTGAGCCCAATACTTTAATGTCTTAGAATCACAGAGATAGTCTATGAGGACCCGTGAGAGCTTTTATTTTCTTACAGGATGTTATCAAGAGCCTGTGTTATAATACTAAACAGCTAACAAGCAATTATACCTAACAGTGAGACACTCTTGCTTAGGAGTCTTGATATGGCTATATAATTCAGCACAGTTTTGCCTCAGTCTATATTAATACTTGTACCATACCTAAGCTTAAGCAATAAATCTAAATATTTCTCATCATAAATAGACCCTAATTATTGCTAATTTCTATTTCTCATTTTGCAAATTGACCTAATTTCTCTACTAACCCCAATAAGACCCAACTATACCCTACAAATTAAAGCACTTATAAACCTCAATAAGAGGTTTTTGAAGCAAATGGAAGATCATCTTGAATATGAAAAGCTCAACATAAAAAAGAAATTTGAAAAGGAGCGTAGGAAGATTTAACAGCAAGTAGAAATGACTGAAGAAGAAAGAATGAAGTTCTTAGAAGAATTGAAGTAGAGAGAAGATCAAGCCAACAAAGAATAATCCAAACAGCAAAAACAACTGAAGCGTATTAAGAACATGAAGGAGAAACTTCTTCCTGGAAATGAAGTTTTGGAGAAAGCCATAAAATAAGAGCAAGATTTACTGAAGTCAAAGATCGAGTTAGAGAAGAAAAGAGTGCGACAAATCAATTTAGAGTTGAAACTGAAATCTAAGGAGGATGAAAAATGATTTGGAGCAAAAATATTCCAATTAACAAGATGAGCTAGAAGGCAAAAAGAAGGAAATCGATAAGATCTGGAAGAATTTACAAATAAAAAAGAATGAAATAGGTGACTTACAGAATGAAATTCATAGAGAGCGTGAAGTTCTTATGGATAGAATTCGTGAGTTCACAAGAGAGATAAGATAAAAGCATTTGATTATTGATCGGTTTATTCCTGCTTAGGAGTACATGGGAATTGATAGAAGAGCTGAGTTGGCTGAAGATATCAATGAATGGATTATTCCTAACGTTGAATACACTGATAATAACATTAAAATTCAAAAAACAACAAGAAGGGCAAGGATGCCTTCGCTTAAAATCTTAACGAAAACATCTTTAATATGGAAGAATCTGAAGATGATGACTATGAAGCTGCAGCTAATAAAAGAGTAAATGAAGCCATTACATGAATACTCTGTGAAGAGGAAGAAGAAACTGGAGGGTAATTGGCTTATTTACCACCCGAAAAATACTCAGTTCACTTCAAATATACTAACGATGGAGCTGTAAGGGAAGATCCAGATTAAGCAGCAAAAAAGGAAAAGATAAAAAAAGACTTAAAAGTGTTTAACTCCCTAACAGCCAAAAAGAAGAAGGCTGGCATGGTACAGGAGATTTTATAAATATGGTTCAAACTATGATAGTTCATAGGCAGCTGGTTAAAGTATCAGAAAAGGAAAGCAGACGTTCTATCCTAAAGCTCAAGGTCTCATTAATCAGTGATTTGACAAGTCAGACTTTATTGAAAATAAATAAGAAGTTCATAGAAATTTAATACATTTACTAGAGCTCTTATACTTATGTTGTCTTTGGTAATTTAATTATTCCTCACACAATCATATTAAGAGTTAAAAGTTATTTTAAACATTTAGCAATCATTAATTGATCAATATTTTTATATGCTTTTATTAGTTTTTTCCTATTTACTCAAGCATTTGAAAGTACTGTCGAATATTTTATCTTAATATTTCATTATCAATTTAAGATTTTACATAGAATCTGTCTGAATGAGACATTAAAATATGAATATATTCTCTGCATCCCATCATCACTCTGTCTAAGTTATGTTTTTAAGGTGAGAAATATTATGATAACTGCGTTTTATTGTGTGTTGCATGGTAGGTATACTGACGGTTTATTTTAAGATTCATTCAATTAAGTGATGTCCCTTGGTGGTTGAGGTGATAAATTGTAATGACTATCAGAAGTGGGATTACGATAAGGTATTAATGGAGAAAGTTCTCTTTGAGTGTGAGTTAAATCGAAGCTCTTATAAGTTTAGTTATTTCTATTCTAAGTAGTAGTGATATTTGATTTTTATCTCTGAGAAGGTAGTGGAGGCTTGTATTATGTATCCAGAGAAACGTTACTTTTTATGAAACTATTCAGTTATTCATTATTTATCTAAATACAGCTTTCTTTATTAATTTCTTGTCTACTTCTATATCTGTTGCTCTTACCAGAAGATTTAAATTTCTTAACAAAGCTATCATTTAATGGCTGAACACTATTTGTTATTGTTTTAGGTAGATGTCCACTACTTACAATAATATCCACTTACTTTAATTAATTGCTCTATGATTTTACATTGTTTTAATGCAACTGGTTGTTTTCAGTGTTGCTTGGCATTTTATCTTTCCAAGCAGCACTAACAATTTTCTTTTAGTTAGTTGAAGTATTAATAGATCCACTAGTATATTACTTCAATATTTAAATTAAATTGTTGTAAGAGCTATTAGCGTTGAGTGGACTGCTGTGTATCGAAGATTAATTCGTACTTTTATACAGCTACAAGCTCTTATTGGTCTTATCTTTTAATTGTCCCCTTTGGCTCTAAAAAGGATGTAGGATTAAGGGTTTTTAAGTTTAGAAATCAAAAGATTTTGTCAAAAGTTTTGATTCTATTTATTTCAATGGAGATTAGTCTTCATTCAAAACCCCAAAACCCTTTCAGTAGTTTGATTGAGTTTTTGATTGATAAAAGTAGACTATTAGTGCATACTTTATTAGGGTTTTAATAGGGTTTATGTAGGGGTTTAATGTTTAAATATTAGTAATTTAAGTTAGAATATGCGAGGTTTGGGCTCAGTTTATGACAATGTGTATATAGATTTATTGTTTAAGTTGCGTTATGGTTGCGATGAATATAATGATCAACTTAAACCTATTCTAAATTACACATCTATAGCAAGGCTACTTCATAAATCTCCTGCAACTGTCAGATCTCACTGTCTATTAGCATTGAATTTAAAGAGATAGCAGCTTAATTCTAAGCTAAAAGACCTCTTAAATTTTAACAGCATCATATCGATTATCTTGTTAATGATAAGACTCTTAAATACTGGGCTCATTTCTCTCTAGCCTAGAGGCTGTGATGTTTCATCGCTAATTTCCTGAGCTTCATATCTCTGCTTAATCTAAAGCAAACATATATAAAAAGAATGGAATATCTTACAAGACAGTAAATCGCATTAAGAGAGTGATTGACTTTAATGTTCCATTTTATAAGGATAATTTAAATTATATATTCAATTAGATGTAGAGGACTATTACTAATAACATTAAGTTCATACACGCTGATAAGGCTGTATTCACGTTTAATACCTTCATATCAAGGTCTTGGTATTAAAGGTATAGCAACATTGAAGTATAAGATTAAAAGGTTAAGGTTTAAACTCATGCTATACTTGGTGGAATAAGCGAAGATAATGGCCTCGAGACTTATGTTATCCACCCTCGCTCAATAAAGACCAAATAATACATAAAGTTCTTGCAATAACTCAGAGATAAGTACGCCGACTAAGAGATTTTTTTGTTTGTAGATAACTTATCTGTCCATAAAACTAAAGACACAAGGAAGGAATATGAAAGGCTAAACATAACACCTGTATTTAATGTTCCATGCAGTCCTCAATTCAATGGAATTGAATTATATTGGGGGTTATTGAAAGGCCACTCCAAGAAACTTCTGCTCTATCATTTGATGCACGATCTGAAGATAGATACTGTAGATTTTATTAAGAGTGCTGCTAAGAGAGTCAACGATGATAAAGCTAAAGTATGCGCAAGAGAAGGGAGATTTTGTGGATATAAATAAGTTTTAGATTTAAACGAATGAATAAGTTCACATATTAAATTTACCCGTGAAGAGATTTCGCTTCTCTTTCTTTTCTTCCTCTTAAGGCTTGCTTGGGCCTATGTTTCTTCTCTTAGTGTCAGCTCCTGCATCTATGTTCATCTCGTCGTGCATTTAGAAATCTTTGAAGAGTCTCTTACTCAATTCATGCTTTACTTGTGACTTTCTCTCTCTGTTTAACTTGCTGCGGTCTTTCATCAAGTATATAGCAATTCCAGGTTTTTCTATAAAGTTAGAAGGCTAAGCTTACTTGAGATGAATGGATGCTTCTGTAGTTCCTAGAGCCAGG
>ARYC01002044.1:0-19776 GCA_000711775.1 Oxytricha trifallax
CCTTCATGGTCAGCACTCCTCTATCATGTGGGGTTATCATGCCACTATATCTATTCTGATATTCAACATCATGCATTTAGATCTCTGGCGCAAGAGCCAACATTGCAGGGCAGGGCACTGATGCTCAAATGAAGCCTGTCGAGGAAGAGAGTCGCGAGCAGACCTACGACCATGGCGGCCACTCCCCGAACATGATTGGCAATGAGGATTCTGCAGAGTTCCACCAGGCCGCCATCCAGCAGATGAGGAACGCCACCCAGGTCGATAAGTATCTTGTCTCGAACACTCAACACGCCAGTCGAGCTTAGGCCAGAACTGATCCTTCGAAGAAGAAAGCCAATGTGTAAAGATCAGGTGGCGACGTGTCCAGCTTCGCGCCATACCAGGAGGAGGAGTTCAAGTTCTCGTATGATAAGGATGAGGGCGATGAAGATGATGCTGGGGAGGTCTAGCGCCCCACCCGACTGACCATTATCAACACTGAGACGATTAACAACCAGGTGGTGCACTCCGTGCCCTCGCAAGACCTGGCCAGACTGGGCAAGTCCAAGCAGGACATCTACTCGATCCTGCTCACTCAGGGTAAGATGCTGAAATCATCGTTGTTTAGGCCAGTTCTACCTGCCACCATATCAGGAGTGCACGCTCGAGTACATCCAGGGCATCTTTGTGGGAAGGAAGAAGGTACGTGGCTTGGTTCATGATTCAAATCGTTTGAGATTAATCTGGCTTTGTAATAGGTGCTGCGCAACCAGGACGTGCGAATCATCCATGTGCCCAAGCTCAACGAGCTGTCCGTGGTGAACCTGCTTGAGGACGTGTTGAAGGACAGTGAGATCACCAGTACCTGCCTGAGATCAAGGGCAAGCATTCAGTGAACAGGCAGTTCCTTTACAACGTAAGTGGATATTGATAGCTTTGGGATATATTAGTAGTAATACTAAACAAACTTAGTCAATCTAAACCACCCAAGGATTAACTAATCCCTTAACTTATCATCAACCCCTGATATAGATCATCAACACCGTGAAGCCCGACTTTTTCCCCCAGAACATCAAGGCCAGCTTGGAACACAGGAAGTCGCAGAAGGCCCTGGGCAAGAAGCAGTTCATCCAGTTGACTGCGCAGATGTTCGATGTACTGGAGAACGCAGTCACCTCCAACGTGAGCAACCGCGGCAGGGCCGTGAATCTCCTCAACAAAGGCACCAAGAAGCGCAAGCGCCCTGAGAGATAGACGCTGCAGGCGAAGACCCCGAAGTTCCCCCTGTAAGCATTCACGTCGCGAGCAGGTGAGTTGTCCCCTAGAGAAAGGGTCAAAGCAAAGCGCAGATAACTGAACACCAACGATAACCCTACCCAGGCAAATGAAATGATGTTCATCAATCGCACACAAGCCTCATTTAGCAGCTCGTTGCTGAATAACACTAGACCAACCCCAAGGTTATCAGCAGCAGCAACAACAGTGACTAACATGATTGACAACGCCCATATTTAAAGGGCCATTTTAATCAAACAAAGCAACTTCCCTTAAAACTAATTCTCCCTCACCAAATTCTCTCCAGTACCCTATATGCTTTCCCTAATTCACCCCAATTACCCCAATTCACTAATTCACCATTATCTTTTTACTTTATTCCCCAACACCACTTAATTTGTTCAGTGATTACTCCTTTCAAATCCCATTCATGCAAAACCCCTGAATGTAATTTGGAAGTTGTAATATGTAATGAATTGGTAAATTAAAATCTTATCAAATTATTAAAATCTTGCATTCATTTACAAACAAAATTACGATGTAATATATAGCAAAGTGTGATAGTAGTCGATTATTTTATTTACTATAGTACAGGTAGTGATATTTAACGCAAAGTCAATACAAGAGTGATACGTCCAAGTTCTGTTTAAACTGCTATGGCATTTTCTAAAACATAGAAGACATCAAAGCATCTTGGGGAAGGATGCGATCTTTGGGATTAAAGCATAGCAACTGCTTAACGATCTTGAGGAGCTCGGTCTGGGGGTTCTCAATATCATCACCCAGACTTATTTCTTAGCAGTGTCTCATCATGTCAATCAATTGGTCCTTTGATGCAGGCAAGCGACCCTTCGATGCCACCTGGTATAGAGTGATTCCAAGAGCCCACGAGTCCAGCTTTCTCGCATTGGCTGCAACAGTTATATCAACTTACTATATCTCAGGTGCTTGATACCCATAAGTGCCCTCGCCATTGGTGTTCGCCATTCCCCAGTCGCATAGCTTAGGTACCCATCGATCATCCAGAGAATGTTTTCGGGCTTGATGTCGAGGTGAGCAATATTCATTTTATGAGCAAATGCCACTGCCTTAATTATACCATAGCTTATAAAAGCCACTTGCTTGGGGTTCAGCCCTTCCTTCATCACTTTGCGGAGTTCAAATGGATAATACTCGAGCACGAGAGCAACATAATCATTCAAGAAGTGCACTTCGTTGAGCAGTTTTACAACGAATCTTTACGAGGGGTCTTTAGTCCTGTTCAATATCTGAAGTTAGTTAAGTTCATTGTTCGGATTGGTTTGGCTAATAACTGGCACCTTCACTGCAACATGGATAGTATCCTTTTAAGGCTTGAATAGAACATTTCCAGGGAGACACTGGCACTTGTAAACTCTGCCATAAGAACCAGAGCCAATTAAAGATTCTACTTTCAAGTACTTCTTCTCCAATTCCCACTTTGTCAATTCGTCAATTTCCTTTATATGCAACATTCAAGTCTTTCCCCAGCTCTCCGTTCATCTCGATTTCTTGATGGTGCAACTGTGTTATTTAACCCAATAATTATTTGATAAGGCCTTCTCTTTTCAATGAAAAGTTGTAATTGTCAATAGTGCGTTGCAATAAATTCACCTGCTCCTTAGTAAGCTTGACTAAGCTTTACTTGCTTATCAGCGCTATGTCTATATTATCAATGCTTATCTCATGCTTGATTTTGTATTATTACACGATCGACTTTTTGATATACTTATGTTGGGGATTTAGCAATGAAAGAGCATACTCAAGTCCTTGGTTGTATTTATTCTGATCGTTTGCTAAATTCTAGAAATGATTAATGCAACGCTGGAAATCACTCTGCTTCTCCCCTTTTGATATATATTGGTCCTCAGTTCTATTAAATTGGCAGTTATAATCATTTTCAAGGTCCTAATCATCCGAAGTGTCTGAAATTTGGCTTAATTCATTCTATTAATGGCCAATAATTTATCTTGGCCTGGAATTGTTCCATCGATTTTTAATATTGGGGTTTTTAATAATTATAACTGATTCTGACGATTGATAACTATTATACAGCTTTTTCTCCTCTCTTCATCGTGCATTGAACCAGTTGTCCTCTATTGAGCCTTTACTTTGCTATACACGTAGAAGTAACCCCTTACCACCTTGCATGCCTACTGATCGATGTTTTTGAAAGAACTCGAAATTCTGGAGACCGAGGTTTACTAAAGTCGTTTTCGATGTTTAAGTCCAATCCAGTGCTTCTACCCAAGGGGATTGATTGATGAGTTTCACAATGCTTTGTCTGGTGCTCATACTCATGACTGTATCAAACACGTAAACGTGAGTTAATTTCATTTGAGTTGGCGTTATCAGGGATTGCATTGTTTCAATATCATAACAATAGAATTCGATTTGATCCAGAGCATTTACTATATGCTTGAAGTTACTATACGCGATTTTATAACTCCTCAGCTTTTCTATACAAAAATCAACTCTATTTGAAACGATTTCAATGCCAACACTTCTGCACTAATGCAAGAGTGCCACCTGAAAATTAACCTGCCCAAAACCTGAGCCCAAATCCAGAAATATCGAATCTTTGAGAACCCCAACTTGTAGAATGAGGACATAACTTTCTCAACGCCGCCTTGAGTGATTTCCCCATAACCAATTTGTGCTTTGCTCTGTCTTAACTGTACCCCCAACTCAAGATTGTAGTGGGCTCTGGTGACATGCATGTGTTTTAGCTAGTTCTATTAGTCTTTAGGCTTGACTTAATGGATATTCCCCCATTAGTAGGCTGAGTCCTTCTTGATATTCAACAGCATGCAATTGAGAGCTTCTTTCAAGTCCTTTTCTTTCACTGAGGAATCGATCTCATTGATTCTATCTCCTGCCATTGACTACTCCTCCTATGAGTAGACTCTATTGAACGATTTGTTGGACTCTATTAGTTTTATTCAAGGTGGGCAACAGACGGGGTTTCGGTAATCACAAGACGCTCAAGTGATTCTGTGAAAAATTGCGAATTCAAGCTGTAATTTTATTCTGATTGCGGAATTGCAGGTTATTTTTGGAAAAGCAGTGGCTGGTTGAAAAGAGATCCAGAAGAATAAACATCCATTTATGGCACAACATCCTGAGAATGATTGATGTTCAATACGTTGCTAGTCATGGATGCTTATGGCGAAAGTGCAGTAAATAAAGCCATTGCAGGATTGGGTTTGAAGAGATCAGAAACTCCTGGATTAATTCTAGTGAAAAAATCTAACTTGCTCTGAAACTTTGGCTTTATGCAAACTGGCTGAAACACATTTTGACTGGAAATTTTGCTTTGTAATTGCTGAATAACCTCTGCAGGAGATAATTATCTTGGTATCTCGTATTATATTGGGCAAAACTCTTCCAGGTTAGTATTAATGAGCAATGGATGACTTTGGTGTGAAGGTAAGGGGTTTCCCATCATTGGGTCATCATCGATAGATTGATCTGGGATTAATGCACTTGACTTGATCATCTCCTTTGGTGAATGTTCCACAACGTCAACATCACTCATAATTTCTTGCTTACCTGGGGGTAGCTCCTCTTGAGATTCATCGGTAATAGTTTCATCCATGTCGATTTGATCCTGTTCGTGGAATTCCTATACAGGGATTGTGGGTGCGATTTGTACTTCCTTTTCCTCTTCCTCCTCAACATTTTCGACATTATCAATAATTTTGGCATCTAAACAATCAATGAAAAGAATCAGGTATTACCTTTAGCTTGAGATCGCTTAGTAACATGGGGTTTAGAATTAGAGACCTTTTGTTCCTTAGCTATGGCAATAGCTTTGGTCTTTGGGAGTACCAATTACTGCGGACATTTGTGCTTTCTCAAGCTGTCCTAAGATACTGCCTTATGGCCGCATTCGTCACAAGAGTGCGTCTTATGCTTCATTTTAAACTCTTTCCAATTAGTTTGGTGGTCCCTTTAAATGTGATCATAGTAAGTAGAAGTAGCATTAAATATAGTAGGAACTTTGCATTCATTAGGGAAGAAGGGACACTACTTGCTGATTTTCTTTCTCTAATTTGTTGGGGCAGTAGACTTCATTTTAGCGATTTCAATGTGTGCAAGTTAAAATGAAAAATTAATTACAATTACAATGCCGCTCTGGGGTTTTAAAGGAGCGGCGTCAAATGGAATTGCAGTTAAACATTTTTATAATGGAGCAGCTAACCAGTTGAGTTTGGTAGCTCACAACTGTTAATACATGTGTCATTTAGTTAGACAGCTTGAATATACTCAAGAGAATTGCAATTGCAGATTTAAATGCCAATGGAACATTTCCAGACAAAGGTTTAATTATTAATGGCAATATTAATATAAGGAAGCTAAGATAAATATAGGAAGGTAAACAATCGCTATTGACTAAAGTAAAGCAGTATAGAATGAAGTGTATTATGATAGAATGCTTAAGTAATAAGAAGCAGTGATTAGTGAATGAATTAGGGTAAATGAATTTTTATGTTTTGATTATTTTTCAAGTGGGGGTTTAGGAGATTTGGCATATCTAGTACTCAGGACTCAGGCAACTTGTTCTAAAAAATGAAGCTTGTGGATTCTGCAGCTGCAATCGTATACCCAGAGTTCCTTAGAGTAGAGTTTGACATAGTAGGTGGTAGTTGGTTTGCACTTATTGCCGCAGTCATATCGGGGAGGTTGAGAGCATTCTTTGCCTTGTCCAATTGCTTTTAAAGTCTGGGCTTCAACTTGGGCTGTGCATAACTTAATCTTCAATATCGGGATACACCTTCCTTTCTAGCTTCTCAGCATCATTACTCTTGAGTACTAAGGCCTTGGGGTCAAGCAAAACCCACATCTGATCCTCCAGCTCCCTTGCTACAGCAAGAAGTCTTGATGCTTTGGTGCATTTATAACCCACACTCCTCATGGATTTGTTCTCCTTCAACCATTTATCGAGTAAGATATTCAGGCACATGAATCTCGAATTGGGGTCTGCAAGGAATGTCAACGAAGAAGTTGACCAGCGATTGAAGTATCATGGCAATTCGCACCCCCTGAGTTGTCAATGCTCGTGCTGAATTAATAGCGTGTCTCGAAGGATTGCACAAAGTTTTCGACTTGCGATTGCGCTAGAACTTGCCAGGCTTCCAAACAATAGAGGTGTTGAACTCGACGACTGGGAACTTGTCAACTTTCAAGAATTCAAACACGTCAACTTGGATATCACTTAGAACTTTGAAATATGAAAGCTACTCGCTCACATCGCAATTGTATTCGTCGATAAAGGAATGGAATAGCTTACTGAAGCTCTTACGGAGCTGGCCATTTAAATAGCTTTGGAACACTGTGGCTTTCAAAGGGTTGAAAATCTTTAAGTACTTCTCAGGCATTTTCTCTATAGTCCTTGGTGAGAGATAGAATAATTTACCAGTGGCGACCTCGCCATAACGCTTATTTAGTAATGAGAGGTAAGCTGTGTTATAGACCATGTTTCTTAGCTCAAGCAGCTGCTCTGGTTGCAACATCAATACGATGTTAAGCTTACGTTCAATCAAGCCGTCGCAGTGTCTTCAAAAATAGCAACTGCCTTCATTATGCTCACCTACATATGGATTTAAAATCAATGTCTTACTGATTTGTCTGGAATCTCTAGCAGGTAAATGGGAGGAGAGATTGTGAAAGGTTCCAGTGATCCTTTAGCATGAGATCGAATTTCATTAACTTGACTTGGGGCTCAGGATAGTTGAAGAAATCATAGGCAGTGTCGATAGTAGAGCCAGTCATCACTTGGGGTTGTTTGGATTCCTCAAGTTGATTTTCCTTGACTCCCAATATTGAAGGCCAGCTTAAGTATTCATAAATGAAGATGGGGCAAAATTAGGAATAGCAGTGTCAATCACGACTTCTTCAGCGTCAGAATCTTCTATGATTAAGGGCTTGTGCATGCGTTGATGGTGTCTGCTCATTCAAAACCCCAAAACCCTTAGTGAGGTTTATAAGTGCTTTGATTAGTAGGGTAAAGTTGGGGTTTCATTAGGGTTAGTAGAGAAATTAGGCCAGTTTGCAAAATGAGAAATAGAAATTAGCGATTTTTGGGGTCTATTTATGATGAGAAATATTTAGATTTACTGCTTAAGCTTAGGTATGGTGCGAGTATTAATATAGACTAACTCAAACAAGTGATGAATTATTGTGCGATTGCAAAGCTATTGTGTAAGAGTGCTTCGACTGTAAGGTATCACTGATTGTTAACTGTTTAGCATTTCAATTCTGGTTCTTGATAACATCCTGTAAGAAAATAAAAGTTCTCTTAGCAGCATATTGAATATCTCTGCGTCTAAGACTCTAAAGTATTGGCACATTTCCCACTTGACTAGCGAGCTGTGATGTTTCATCGCAAGTTTCCTAACATGCGTATCTCACCATAGACTATCGCAAATATTTATTGAAGGAACGGTATTACCTTCAAGACTGTCAATAGAGTGAAGAGAGTGATTGACTTTACTCTGCCATTTTATAGTAATAATTTAAACTATATATATGATTAAATGCAGAGGTCTGTTGATAATAACATTAAGTTCATACACGCTGATGAAGCTGTGTTTACGTTCAACACCTTTAATAATAAGTCTTGGTACAAAAAGTACGATAATATAGAAGTGTATGACTAAAAGGTTAAGGTCGTCACTCACGCAATTTTGGCTGGTATCAGCGAAGATTCAGGCTTAGAAACTTATGTTATTCATCCTCGCCCTATTAAGCGAGAGCAGTATATAGAGTTCTTACAAAAGCTAAGAGATAAGTACAACGATCAAGAGATCATCCTGTTTGTTGATAACCTCTCAGTTATAAGACTAAGGAATCTAAGAAAGCATATGAAGAGTAAAAGATAACTCATGTGTATAACGTTCCTTACAGTCCTCAATTTAATGGAATCGAATTCTATTGGAGTTAGATTAAGACTCACTACAAGAAACTCTTGCTGTATCACCTAATGCATGATCTACCAATCGACACAGTAGACTTAATACAGAGTAGTTGCAAAAGAGTCGGTAAAGACTAGACTACGATATGTGCAAGGAAAGGAAGAATGAATGTTTATTAATAAGTGTTAGACTTAAATGAATGAATTATTTAACATATCAAACGAACTCTTAAATGGATTCGGCTTCTCTTTCTTTTATTCCTCTGGTGCTTTACTAAGACCCATGTTTCTTCTCTTTGTACCAGCACCAGCATCTATGTTCATATCATCAGACTTTTAAACTTCATTATAAAGTCTCTTGCTAACTTAATGAATGGTTTGAGACTTTCTCTCTCTGTGAACCTTTGCATTCTCTTTAATTAGAAATATACCAGTTCCAGGTTTCCCTAAAAAGTTATAAATCAAAGCTTACTAGAGAGATAAGGATACTTCTTAAGCTCTGCTAGCCACGTCTCACTTATTAATATTCCTTGCTTCTTTTAATCTTCAGAGAAATAGAGTAGCGTTTCTTATGAGCTTCTTCTATAATTTCTCTCAAATAATCCTCTTTGATTGTACCAAGAACACCAAAGAAGAAGTTTCTTTCAGGCAACTTATTTGAAAGCTACTTCTTGCTAGGAAGGTAAATAACCACTTCATCATCTTTCATTGCATCCTCGTAGAGATTTGTGACTGAAATCTCTGGGTAGTTAGGTATTTCAATCAGTTTGATTTCTATGTTTTAAAAGCTTTCTTCTCCTCGCAGAGCATTGCTTTTAAGAATGATATTTTAGTACCTTCCATCGTTGGAAGGAATAGACCAACTGTATACATCGTTGATTAACATCAATTTATTTACCATGCTAAGTAAGGTATCGATAGAGATCCTCCTTGCTACTGAATCTTGAGATCATTTCTTGAGCATCAACCCTTTTCATTTGTTCATTGAATGATTCCATCTTTGTTCCTCTTCCTATTAATGAATTTCAAGTTTTATTATAGACTTCTGGATCCTATCCTTTAAATCTTACTATTAAATATGGGCATCTTATAGGAGGTCAACCCTGTAAAGATAAGTGGAGAAAGTTTGCAGAAGCTGTAACAAACTTCAGAGATGGAGCTCCATTCTTTTCAATTTAGTTCCATTAAATTAGTACTAAATTTGTTTAAATTTAATTAGTACCGGTACTAAATTCGTTTAAGTTTAATTGCTACCAATTTAATAGTACCAAAACTTAATTAGTACCTAGTTTTAATCCAGTGAGGTTTTAATGGAAAAGTTCCAATTGGTTCAAAACTTAATTGGTACCAGTACCAACCTGAACTTTATCTGAGTTCGTACCAGAATCAAAATTATTAAGTGCAAAATAACAAAAATTATAGTTATAAACTGAGTATAAATATGAAGTCTTAGAGCTGAGATCAAACCATCATTAATGCTGTAGCAACTCCTATATAGTCCAGCTATAGCTATAGAGGCTTTAAGAGCTTTATAATAGAAATTTAAATTTGAATTTAAACATGGCGGTCAACTTAAATCGTAGAGCGGCACTTTTGAGCAGGTCAATCAATGCTTAACTTTGGTTCAACCAAGAAACAAGAAATTATATATATTGAGAGGGAGGCAAGCTAAGAGCTCTTGAATTTGAAGCACAGGTTTTCATTATATAAGTTTAAAACATGAAAGAGAAAGCTGAAATAGAAGTTTAAACATCAATAAAAGATGTTGAGGAAGAAAAGGAACAGCTTCAGATTTAAAGGATTAAACTTTTGAATGCTAAGACTGCTAAAACTTTTTCTCTACTGATTCCAGTTCGAAGAGACATATGAAAGAGGTTCACTCTGGAAAGCTAAGGTGTATTTTAAGCATGATAAGGTCGATGGCAGGTAATAGTGCACGACTTGTGAGAAGTCTTATACTCACTCAGCTAAAGTTAAGAAACATATGCAGAAGCATCACCTAAGTGAGTTCTTGATTTAAGATAAAGAGACTTAGAAATTAGTGCCCGCTAAAAGAAAATCTAATAATCTTGAGACTTAAAAAGAACAACAGGAGAAGCTCAAGAGGCAGAAGCGAATAGAATTAATGAATCAACATGCTGGTAATGTCTTTTTAGCATGCTTTCAAGAGAGAGCCATGTATATTCCTGCACTAAATGCAGTAAACCTTAGCAGTTGTATTGAAAACTACTTACAAATAAACGTACCTGCTAAAGCAAAACTCATAGTGGTTGATGACTATGCCTACAAGGTATATCATTTCAGCTATCTCCTTAAAAACCAGCAGTATCAAAATGAGTTTGCTAACGAATATATTGTACTTAGAGAGGCTTAGAAAAAAGATTGCAAGAATTTGCTCAAGCTAGATGGTGTTATTTTAGGGTTTGGTTTCATCGCACCAAGGCTAAAAAAGTTTGAAATGACTCTCCGAGATTAGCTATATTAAAACAGATACCCAGATGACTTGAATGATATTCTATCTAATATGATAAAGGGTGTTTAGGAACTTCACGAGCTTGGATACGTTCATAGAGATTTGAAGCCTGAAAATGTTATGCTAAACCTTTGCCCTTTAGAAGTAGTTGTAATAGATTTTAATAGAGCCTTAAGATAAGAGATTGTAAACTTAGCAAAGGTTCTTGGTACTCCAGGTTACTTCCCAATCAGAGAGAAATGGACTAATGGCTCTATTTAGTGGGATGTTTGGGCAATAGCTCATAATTTTAGAGTGCGATATGGAAAGCATGACTTACATTAATACAAAATATGAAAAATAATCAATAAATCTAGCTGAGAAGCACATAAAACAAGATGATGTAAGCTAAGAAATAAAGAAGATTGTAGAGAAGATAATAGTAAGAGCTCCAGCATATCCAAGACAATCCTTAGACGATATGCTCGAACCACTAAAGAAAACGAGATTCAAGAGATACAACAAAGACAAGCAAGTAAAATTCGTGTGATATAATTAAACTAATACTCATTAAATACATATTAGTCAAAATAAACTTGCGTTTTCTCTACTAAACCTAATAAAACCCCAACTTTACCCTACTAATCAAAGCACTTATAAACCTCACTAAGGGGTTTTGGGGTTTATTGTCGTTAAGCAAACCATGTTGGCCACAATGGCAGAAGTTGGTCGAACTGGCTCTACGATTTTGCATATCTAAAGTTAATAAATAAGAAGGGAATCCTTACTTTGAGAGTTGGTTGCTACTCTGGTTGCTGGCTTGCTTCAACTGATACCTTAACATTTAAATTAATATTTTAGGGAGATAGTTGGCAGAGATTCATGACTGCTGAGAAGCAGTCTATACTGTAGTGGAAATTTTCCGTCTAAATAGAAATTGGTAAAGTATATAAAGAGTTTTGGGTTTAAGAGCAATATATATATATTAACTTACCAGAGCCATGAATAAGGTAAGTCCAACCATTAATTTACACCTATTGCTGGGTAGATGCCGCAACCCATCATCATTGCGGCTGGCCATTGACGATTTTAACCATCATTGCCCAATATTAATCGAATTGCTGGAGTGGTCAGCGAATTGAGTGGAAATTTTGTGATTTGGAACTTAGTTATGAAAATTGAATTCAGATTTTAGATTTTAACTATAAATTATTAAACATACCCCTCTTATCTACTCATAAACCTCATTATACCCCAACCTCTCTCATCACTCCCTTTAATCACTCATCAATTTGCTTAATCATCTCAAATTCATTCAATCTCACTCAATCAACTATCAGGGGTTTGGGGTTTGGGAGTTTTGTTGGCTATGCCAACCATATTTTTGAACCCCCTCAGATCGGTAGGTCGGTGGCCCCAATTTCTGATCTGAGGCCACTTTTCAGGGACCTCCTCATTTCCCCCGGATGCACCATGAGGTCTACCCTTGAGTCTCAGATCGACCCCAAACCACTCCCAGTCGTCTAGAAATCCAAGCCTCACTACAGAAACATAAAAAAAGTTGGTTTTAGAGTTGAGGAACCGCGGATTTAGAGGGGGGGTCGAATTATTTTCAATTCCAAGTTTGAAAGTGCCTATACTATCTCTAACGGATTATAGAGTATGACTTATATGATTTTACAAAAATTATTTTCCAATCTCCTCCCCATCCCACCATCCCAACCCAAACATCGCTAATACACTCTAGATCGACGAGATAGAAGGAAAGAAGCCGATTGGTGGTGGGAGTGGCTATATCCCATCTTGAAATGTCAGGGAGGTCCTAACGGCCATTTTGGCCTTGAAATTTTCAAAAAATCTGCCTCCTCCTCACCCCTTGAGTCCAGCCCAGCTCTACCCCATGTGATCTCTATGGTGGCTAATTGATCATAAGCATTGATAATAGTGTTTATTACTAATAACACGTAACTATAGGGCAGTTCAAGCAATAGGGGAGGTGGTAGGCTTCAAATACCAGGCAAATGGGGGCTTATTTGGACTTATTTGGCCTTAAGACCTAAAATACGGAACTTTTCCGGAACAGCACTTTGGCTTGGCTAACTTTATGACCCCTCCAACCTGAATTTCGGAAATTTTGTTAGGATAACTAGGTATTGGTGCTGTTGATAAGAAAATAACATTAGTAAATGGTAGAGATGATAGGTTATGCTTAGAGGGCAGTAGACCAGCCCAAAAGTAGGGCTTTGGCTTGGATTTTAAGGTTAAAGTGAAGATTATTACTTAAAATTAATACTATAACTATTCAAACATGCCTCGCTGAGGCTCGATTGCTTTCAAGCAACCCTTCCCCAGTGCAATAAACACCAGAGATTGGCTGCTCTGGCTAGAGGACCCCTCGACAGATAAATATAGTTGTCAGAGTCAGGTCATAGCCACTCACAAACCCTAAAGACTTAAACTATGAAGTAAACAAACAACTATATCACTGTGAGCCAGGTATAAACCTAGCCACCACTTAGCTTGGGCAACGAAGAAACGAAGTTTAAAACTAACAAACAAGCAACACAAGAAGTAACTGTAACACGTGAGCTGCTGAAGAGATCTCACCTGTTGGTGACCTATAGTAGTAGAAGAAGTTAAGAATATGAATAGTACTTACCAATCCCAGGAACATTTCCTTTACTTTAAGTAAAAGTTGCTTTTAAGTTAGCTAAACTCAGACCAGCCTTTAAGTTCCACCCCAAAACTTTAAGTACAAGACCACGTACCAGCAACAGCCCTGCAAAGCCCTCGCGAGGATACAGCCTGAGAGGTCTTACGCCACTTCGGCCTTCAGGGTATGTACCCCAGCCCTTGAAGTGAGAGTCTCTTACAGAGCTTAGGATTGCTGGGTTTTAAAGTCAAGTAAAGCTTAAGTTTTACAAGTAAAGTTTTAATTTTCAAAAGTTGCTCAAGAAGCTAATTTACCTACAGAAGTTACTAAAACCTAAACTAAAGTAGTTATTAAAGCAGTAAAAGCTAACAGCAGCTAGAATTAAACTCTATGAACCAACCATCGGTTCCTCCAACTTTCTATAAAATAATTATAGAGGCCTAGCCTCCGAAAATTCGCGAAAATTCCGAATATTTGCTGAATAATTTTACTAAAGTAAAGTTGGAATTAATTATTGTTATAATAATTAAAATTTTTTGTTGTTTGTTGGATAATTAGATTTTATTGATTTGTGGTGGCCACCACATTTTGTCCTTCATTTTTTGTTTAACCTTTTTAGATTCGATGAAGACACAACAGTGCAGCAGCAGAAGGAGATCAAGCAATAAATCAGAGGTAAGTATAGTTCCAATTTTTTAAAAATCATTATTTTTTAATTAATTTTTTTAGATTCAAGCAGCTGGAGACAGTAGATGATGATTCAGGAAAACTGAGAAGCAGATTTGAGCAGCATTAGCTACTAAGTAAGTAAATGTTTCAAAATACTGTTCTTAAATTATTATTATCTTGTGTAATTATTCTTATAGGTTCAAGGTTGGAGAGAGAGGTGGGGTGGAACTCCCCACAAAGAGATAAACTACGAGATTTAAACTTTACGCGCTACGGCACCTCCAATTTACGAGCTACGGCACCCAATTTACGCGCTACGGCACTCTCTTTACGCGCTACGGCACCCTCTTTACGCGCTTCGGCACTTTTGATTTTGTCTGAGTTGATTTGATTTAGGTGGCCACCATAGGGAATTCTAGGTTTAGTTTAGGTTAGGGTTTTCTGTCTGATTTATCATTATTCTTCACGGCTGGTCTGAGCTCAGTTTATTGCTGGGCGAGGGCTGGCTGCTAACTTGGCCAAAGTATTATCTTAAAATACTTTGATTATTCCTTGATTATTGAAATAATCTCTTAAATTTTGATGATTATCAAAAAAGTTCTTTTGATTTTTGATTTTGGTAAAATCTTAAGTATTAAAGTTAAGAACTTTTCTTAAAGTAAAAATAAAAGCCTCTCTTTGTTCAGTAATTTTATTCCTCCCTATATTTTATAATAAATTCTTGAAACTTACACTCGATGTTCGTAAAATTAGTTTGATGTCGTCATGTGCAAGGTCTAAAACCCAAAACCCTTTAGAAAAAATTATTAGCATGTTTTGGGGTTTTGAAATTAATTTGATTTGACTTACTTGAATTTCTAAGCCAAAAGTGAGTAGTAGTTTAGAAATCGCTGCCCAAGTTCTGTAATTCTGCTTTAACACCCACTCATCCTCAGCCCCTATGGCTGGCACTCTGTGCAAGTTAAGGAATGAAGCTTACCTACTTATCCTACTTCACGCTTCTTTGCCCTCCCTCCCTCCACAAGAAACTCACCAGCTCAATAAGTGTTCAGCAGAGCTGCAGAGTAAAGCTCGATCCTATACTGGATTAACTGGCATTGTAATGAGAAGCAAGTTGATATGCTTACCTTCGAAGCAGAGTGCTCTCATTGAACAGTAACTTTAGCATGTAAAGCAAGCAGCTCACACCAGCTGCTCCAACTGCAACGCAGACCCAAGTCTTCTGTATATCGTTAATGATATAGGCAGATACTTACAATTGTAGCTTGGTCAAGGCACAAATCGCGGAGTGCGATGACTCAAAATAGAGAGTTTTAGTAATCATAGCAATCTAGCACAGCACATATAGCATCGCACTCTCCACTTCCACGTTGCAGGCATGCTAAGCATCATGAGCACAGAAGAATTCACGAGCAAACCAGCCTCAGCAGTGAGGCAGCCTCAGTTCAGCAGATCACGACGATTGAAGCAGTGAATTAAAGTTTTATATGCGTGTGAAATTAATATTCGATGGGTTACATCGAGAGTGAATTAGGGAAGTGAATTAGGTATTAAATAACGTAAATTAAATCAAAGACTCTATATCATCTGAAGGCTCTGCTCTCAAGTGCCCCTCCTCTCTCACAAGCATCAGCTACAATGCCTCCTGCTGATCAAGCACAGCTAGAAAGCATGTAGGACTCGCCATTGGCGGGAGTGATAAGCACTCTCACTGGGTCGTTGTTTGAGGAGGCCACTGTAAGTTTGAACTCGGCTCCAGCCTTTACACTGATGTTGAATTCCTCGCACTTGCAGAAGAGGTCGCCTTTGTGGTTCTCCACCTCGAAGGCATCGTCCTGCTGCAGATACTTGCGTTTCCTGTACACCTGCACCTAGTAAGCGTTGGGCGTGTTGTGCTGGTAGACGAATTGCAGCCTGAGTGGTTCGTTCTGCTTGTCCCTGTAGTTTAGCTGTTCCATGTGTGCGTCCTGGTTTTTAATTTACTAATAATTAATAAGTGGGGAATTAGATTATAAAGCACTGTTGTAGTGTGAAGGGAATTCAGGCATTTCAACGCACTCTGCGAAGCAAAGCGGTTAATGGGCATGAGAAGTGAATTATAGAAAGTAATTAATGAATAGTAGACTTTAGATGAGAAAGATTTAGACATCCTAAATGTGTACAGTTGTAAAGTTTAAGTTTTATCCAATATAAAATCTATGAAATAAATGCTTGAATATAACAAAATATAAGGAGTCTGTTGATCCAAGCTGCCCTTAGGTGTGAACATCATTGCAGGTTGACAGCTTCTTCATAATCTCATTCATTATTCAACTCTTAAGCAACTTTTTCTGCTCCTTGATTTCCAACGGCTTGTTCAATGGGAGCTTAGTCTCTTGCAGCTTTATCTCTGGCATCCTGGTCAGCGTTAGCTTGATCTCCAACGTCCTGGTCAATGTGAGCTTGATCTCTTGAAGCATTTTCTACTTCACTCATCTGCTTCTACTGAGTTTCATCATGTGACTGTGATTGAGAAGTCTAATTAGGTTTGGGTCTAGGGATGCTCATGATACTAGTTTGCTGCTTCTTAAGGTGAGGCTGTAACGCAGATCTGCTTAAAAGGTCTGATCTCTGAGGAGTAATACCCTTACTAGTCGTGCCATCACTGGTAGAAGTCTCATGATGGGAACTACCAGGTAACTGGTTCGAGTTTTACTGAGGTATAACCCCAAATTGATTCTGCCCACGATTGGTAGAAGTATTACCAAATAAAGAATTCCCAGCCTCAGGTTTCTCCATACTATTGAATATTTACTGTTATTAGTCCTTAGACGTCATCCCCTGATTAAGACCAGCGTTTTGTTAGCTGGAGTCGCAATAACCATGGTTTTAATTTCTATGATTGCCACTTATCAATTCCAAGTTTCCGTCTAAGATATCATCATAAAGACCTGGAATTGTTCCATCATGCTCCTTACCCAACATGTCATTGTAACCTTAAGAGTTAGTTTATGGAACATTTCCATCACCAAGGAGTTAACCTTAGTTGATAGAGTGTTATGAGTCTGGTTCAATCTGTTGAATTTAAGTACCGAGTCCCTTATCTAGTTAATTTTCATCATCCACGAGTATGACCTAAGTTTTATCTTCATCAGTATCGAATTATTTAACACTGGATGGCCTCTACCTTGAATTGGAACCCGTTTGATTGCTATCCAGTCTTGAATTCGAAGCATTTGCGTTAGCTTACCCTCTGTTTAAGGATAGGACCTCTTTGCTTTGATTTTAAGAAGGAATATCAAGTAGTTTTGGCAGTTTTTTATGTTGTAAGAGCTACCTTTACTTTTGTCTCTATTCCTATCTGCGGGTAACATCTTCAGCGTAATACTTGTACATGTCATTACCAATCGTTTCTCTGCTCTGAGTTTACTTGAAGCCTTCATCTTGCTGGTAATTTTTCTGACCCTAGAAATCATTCATGCCATAGTTTATGTTGCTTCTAAACATTTCCTTTCTGTTTAAGTTGTACCCTGAAGGAAGCTGCTGCTGCATCTGATTCATGTTAGTTGACAATCTAGACTACTATTAATCCCTTTGCTGGTGATAGTTTTACGAGTAGTTTTAGTGAACTCATTCATAGAATTACTGTTGATTGGGGTAATTTGGAAATGTTCCGATAGGTTAGTTCCATAAATTTCAGTAGGATTTCTCTGCTAGAATTAGTTCACTGATGAGAGAACTTGCTGGATTTGCATCTTGTCCTGGTACTGTTATCTATGTTGCTCATGTACATTGTCAAATGCTTGCGACTATCTTATAGAATGGGACTGCTGATAAGGATTTGCTTGGCTTGCCTGTCCATAATTAGAAATCCTTGAGGGAGTTTGTGAAAGTCTATAGCTCTGCATCAAGTCTTCGTCTTCCATTTCTACATCTTAGTCAGAATCACTAATCTATATCATGCTGTTGAGTGTAAGTCCTTCAAACATTACAGCGTTGTCATGATCATTTGAAAGCTAGTTAATTTTTCTGATGTAGAATGATGGGTGTTTAACAATCACTTTCCTATAAAGAAATGTTAGAATTTAAATCCACTTACTGAAGAGTGTCATTCTTTTTGGAGCTGCAGTGCAAAAACCTGTTCTTGAAAGCTTCTAAGTGGAGAAACCATGGCGAGTTCTCAAGCAGAGCTTATTCTCTGGCAGACAGTCCATCTAGATTTTTGATTGGAAGTCTCTTTACTTCGTCTTTTAGGGCAAGAAAAATTTCGTCATCATATCTCTATTGTTTTGAAAGATAATTATCTGGCCAAGGAGGATTTCTCTATGCTTAATCAGCGAGGCTTTGAATAAGACCCATTACAATCTTTAGATCATCAGGGATCGACCAGTTGAGTGCCTTTACGAGAGGGCCTAATTCATTCTCCTTCAATTAGAGATAACTATAGAATTTTTAATCTAAAATATGCTTACGTTGATTCATAAATCTTGAAATACTCTGGGTAAGATTTGTGGATAAGTTCCATAAAAGTTTCATGAAGACTTTCGAGTAAATTTTGCACAAATAAAAGGTCTTTCCTTAAGTTTGTGCGAAGGTCTGAATTTTTGGGAGGGTTTTACAGGTGACGAGTGTGTTAAACTGATAGATTGTGTTAATAATGCTTAGAGGCCTGTTAGGATATCCCTTCTAAGCTACAGACACACCATTTTTTATTTAGCCTATGAGCATTTACCCTAAAATATTTAGCTAGCATTAAATTCTTACTTAAGATATCAGAGCGTTCTTAAATAAATTTATTGGCAAATCTATCAAAGAATTCAATAATGTAGTCGAAATTCTTGTAGGTCGAAAGTGGGGTCTTGTAGTAAATGACTAAGTCATTCGGAACTTCCTTCCATGTCTCACATTTCGAGGCTTTTTCATAGGTGAGTCTTATCACTTGATTCTGAAGGTATCCAATTACTCTATGCAAATCAATGTACGCCTGATGAAGATTAGTTGATGAGTACCTATAAATTAAGTTAGACAAATGGAAATGTTACATAGAAAAGAAACGCACGAAAAATTAACGAGTCCTGTATTGGAAATCGTCGTATTAGTATAGAATAGTCTTCTCCATTTCATATCTTAGCTTGCACCCATAGAATCGCACTTCGAATACCTGCTTCATACCTGTAGAGAACGCGGGGTCTTCAGTAAAATCATGTATAAACACCTGGCAAGCTTCTTTCAATTCATTATTCTTCGAATCGATACTTTTGGGGATCAACACAGTCTTTTTACTGTACGAAGATTTGATCGTCAATGACTTATCAGCATTCTTGCGGATGACCCCGAATATTGACTGAGGAATGTCTCGACCACGTTGATGGAAGATCAGCTCTACAATGATAGAGTTCCTGTCGTTTAAATAATCAGAGAAAAGCTTTTCGTTATCAGAAAACTATTGGCCGAAGCTGCCAAGCTCATAGAAACTTGCCTTCTTGTAATCTATTGTACCGAGCCTTTTGAATACATATGTTCTAGAGAACTCATCTAAGACAAGCCAGTCGAGAGCATGCAAGAGAGGAAACTTCATGGGGTTCAAGAAGAGGGGGTTCACAATAGCCTAGGGGCTGCTTTGAAGAGTGCACATAGTAGCATACAGAATGATCTCCTTTCAATATAAACCAGGCCATCGCTCAAGAGGTTCACAAGCTGCATAAGTTAGTCAAGGTAAGGAGTCGAGTGTTTGCAATTGAGCACTTTGCTGCAGAAGTTTACATTGGGATTGAATGCATGCTTGTCCCTGTACTGGTAATCCTTGATTCTGTTTGGTTAATGGATGAATCG
>ARYC01002045.1:0-12913 GCA_000711775.1 Oxytricha trifallax
AAAAGAAAGCACCCAAATGTCATGGTTACATGCTAATCAACAATGATAATACTCTGTTAAAAACTGGATTTAAATAAAATTCATCGTTTTAAATAATGACATGGAGGAAGCTTCAAATTATTAATCTCCAATAAATCTTAGAATTCCTCATCATGTATAATAACCTAGATCTTTTTCAACAACAGCTAATCAATAAAATATAAACATAGATAGATCTGGTATTTATGAGAACATTGACAATAGTTTAGAGATGATAGGTTAAACAATTAAAAAGGACAGAGAGGAATTTTTATTATAGAGTTTCGGAAGGGAATACTTCCCACAAAACGGATCTCAAAGAGAAACATTAAGAATGCCAATTGAAGAACTGACTTCAATATAATTTAACAAATTAGTAGAGAATGAGTTAGAGAAGCTTAAAAGAGGCGCTCCATAGGAATAATGGGATTGCTTTATTATTTAGAAGTCTTTTAGAGAAAGGTTTGGAAATTAAAGTAGAATTAGTGAAAAAATTATGATTCTAGATGAAGAATATCTTTCCTAAAGTCTGAAAATTCCTTAAATGAATAAAAGTAGCATTTGTGAAAGTGACTATCAGTCAATTGACTTTCCTTCAGCTGATTTTTACAAAGAAATGAATTGTAATATTTTGACTACTCAATGCAAAGATTTGAAAGAGCAGCCAAGTTGTAGTAGATAGTAAAGTGAAAAAAGATCATTAAGTACTAAGATAGAAGAGGAGAAAATACTATAGAAATAAGTTTCTTAATATAATATGAACTCAATACCAAATCAAAATATACTAAAACCCGAAATCTCAGATACTGGTAAAGAAGAATCTAATATTTCAAATTCTGCCTAAGTTATCACTAACAAGATAACAATCGATACAAGTAGTATTTACGTTCCTAAACCCTAGAGCACATTATAAGAGATGTCTAAGAGTATGGGGATGTTGATGTGGAAATTATTGACACATCAACCAAAAAATCTTAGAATTATAGTAACCTAGAGTAGAAGAACAATTCATTCAAATTCGAACAAATGAATTCTAAATTAGATAAAATTTAATTTAATTAAAAAATAACTATTATTAAAAAGCATAAAATTAATTAGCTGACAATGTCTGTTATCTGGGGGAAAAATTGATTATTGAGCTCAGCTCTAAAAAGAATTCTCTTATAGTCATTAAGTAAATTTATATTCATTCTTTAAACTTCATTTTATTAGACAAGAGTTTCCAGAGTTGGAAGATACAATTCAAAGACTTGAATAGATCCCTAAAATTACAATATATTTATATATTAATTTGTTAGATAGTATTATACACATTATATTACGAAATATTGATTTTTACTTATAAGAAAAAAATGATAATTAATATAAATAATAATTAATAAGTATCTTTGTAATTTATTTACTATAATCTGTAAATAATTCTAAGAGAATAATTTTCATGTAAAAAAAAACTATTAAATCATATTAATTCTCAATATAATAAGAGACTCCCTTATGTAACTAACGATCTTTAAGTAAATTAATCACAATAGTGTGTAGATTTTTGTCATTAAATACTACTATAAATAGTAAAAATTCTTAATTTCACATATGTTCTTTCATTTTCATTAAGGTAAATCTAGTAAGAGTATTATAAATAATGCTATGACCTCATTTTTTTGTATTATTTATTTTTTTAATTTATATTTGATATATAACTTTTATAAATTTAATACCGAATCTATATTTCACTACTTAGAGAAATATTAGACAGTTTGATCTACTTAAATATCGCAAAATAGATGTGAAAGACAACAAACTTCATTCACTACTATTAAGGATATTCAAAAATTGTTTCAAATTATAGACTTCCTACTTATGTTTTTGAGGAATTATTTGTGATTTTTACAAACAGTGAAGAACCTAAGGAAAAAGATAACCTTTACTTCTTTAATTCTACCTCATAATATAAAATGGACCTCAATGGCATGACTTTTGTATTTGAATTTGCCAAAGGCTAACTCATAAAACTTAATGAATTAGGAAATATCCATAGTGAAGTTCTCTTATAAAAAGAGAGCAACTTGCTTAACTTCAAATGCTTGCTCCTTAAATTAAAAGCATAAAATTGCCTAAAGAAAGGAAGGAAGGAAGAAATTAATGAAGAAGATATTATTAAATGTTATTAAAAAATTAAAGTTATTAAGATTTTTTTTAATTTCCTTAATTTATTTTTATATACTTCTATATTTGAATAGTTAAAAAAAAAATAAATCTTTTTCTCTTTGAGAAATTATAAATGATTTAATTTTTATTGGCAATTTAGATACTAAATTCCTAATTACTCTGAACTTATAGAAACAGAACGTGTTATAGATTATGAATACCTTAGTAGTTTCTACTGCTTGGACTTAGTGGATGAGAATTGGAAGAATAAATACCTCTATAAGAATGACATTGATTTCTTCTACAATTAGGTTGAATAAATAACCTATTTTATCCTAATGAAGTCTAAAACCTATGTCCCAGATAAAAGTAAATTTAAAGGAATTCTTTCAACACTTTTATCCTTCAATGACAATCAATAAGAGTTTTAATACGAGCTTAGAATTTCTATTGAAAAAACAATAGGATACTACGGTCATTTCTCAACAAACTCAAAAGAAATTGAAGATATGTGTGCATATTATATGAGCGAGCTACAAGTTGTGGGCAAGGAGTCACTTAATAAGAAAGGTTTGGGATGGCTATTAAGAAACCAAAGCTATCAATAATATTTTGATAAAGCCTTTCTAAAAAATATGTTCACTCTATAATAGGATACTTCTCTTTATTTGCTAAATTTTTCACTTATACCCAACCTTTTAAGTGAGTCTTACCTTATTGAGCTTAAGCAACTTCATTCTTTGGCTTTTGTATGTAAGATTTACAACATGATTAGATTAGAGCTTGCCTAACTCAATATAAATGATTTTACTTATATTAATTATTTAGAGTTTATTATTTTTATATCAACCATGAAACGATTAGAAATCATTCTCACATAATCAAAACCCCAAAACCCCTTAATGAGGTTTATAAGTGCTTTGATTTGTAGGGTATAGTTGGGGTCTTATTGGGGTTAGTAGAGAAATTAGTTAATTTGCAAAATGAGAAATAGAAATTAGCGAAATTTAGGGTCTATTTATGATGAGTAATATTTAGATTTACTGCTTAAGCTTAGGTATGGTTCAAGTATTAATATAGACTAAGTCAAACCAGTAATGAATTATGCTGCTATAGCAAAGCTCTTGTGTAAGAGTGCCTCAACAGTTAGGTATCATTGCTTGTTGGCTGTTTAGCATTATACCTCAGGCATTTGAAAGCATCCTGCAAGGAAATAAAAGTTCTCACAGCACCATAATGACTACCTCTGTGATTCGAAGACTTTAAAGTATTGGGCACACTTTCCACTAGACTAGCGAGCTGTAATGTTTCGCAAGTTTCCTGACATGCGTATCTCTCCATAAACTATAGCCAACATTTATAGAAGAAATGGTATTACTTTCAAGACTGTCAACAGAGTGAAGAGAGTGATTGATTTTACAGTGAATAATTTAAACTATATATATGATTAAATGCAGAGGGCTAGACAATAACATCAAGTTCATACACGCTGATGAAGCTGTGTTTACCTTCAACACCTTTATTAATAAGTCTTGGTATAAGTACTATGATTATATAGAAGTCTACGATTAGAAAGTAAATGTTTTAACCCATGCAATTTTAGCAGATATTAGTGAAGACTCTGGCTTAGAAAGTTATGTTGTTCATCCTCGCTTTAATAAGCGAGAATAGAACATAGAGTTTCTACATAAGTTGAGAGATAAATACAACGATTAGGAGATCTGAATTCATAAGACTAAGGAGTATATAACGTTCCCTAAAGCCCACAGTTTAATAGAATCAAATTCTATTGGAGTTAAATTAAGACTCACTACAAGAACGCTGCTATAGTCAATCTAATGCATGACTTGCCTATAGATACAGTAGACTTGATTCAGAGTAGCTGCAAGAGAGTAAGCATAGATAAGACAACAGTTTGTGCGAGAGAGGGGGTGGTACCTCTCTCACGCCCCCACAATTATCAATGTTAAAAATAAAATCAATAATTATCTACCTAACCAAATTTAGGTTAAAAATCAAAAATTTAATAACCAAAAATGTTAATCGAAACAATTTGAGGCAGTATGACTTTGAATAAATCATAAATTTATCATAAACACTAATATTTATATTTGCCTTTATTCATATTATAATTTGAATAATTTCCCAATATTTTTCATATTTTAACCTATAATATTTCTATCCAGAATCTTGGAGGCAATAGACAGTTCACTTTAACAGTAACAAAAATATCACTTTCATTCTAAAATACATTGATCTTATATTATTATCTTTTAATTCTCTTTTTTGTTACTCTTAAAGTGAACTGTCTATTGCCTCCAAGATTCTGGATAGAAATATTATAGGTTAAAATATGAAAATTATTGGGAAATTATTCAAATTATAATATGAATAAAAACAAATATAAATATTAGTGTTTATGATAAATTTATGATTTATTCAAAGTCATACTGCCTCAAATTGTTTCGATTAACATTTTTGGTTATTAAATTTTTGATTTTTGATCTAAATTTGTTTAGTCAGATAATTATTGATTTTATTTTTTACATTGATAATTGTGGGGGCGTGAGAGAGGTACCACCCGAGAGAGGGAAGAATGAATGTTTATAAATAAGTTTTAGATTTAAACGAATGAATATATTCACATATTAAACTAACCCATAAAGGGGTTTGATTTCTCTTTCTTCTCCTCTTCTTATGGCTTTGCTTGGGCCCATATTTCTTCTCTTAGTGCCAGCTCCTGCATCTATGTTCATTTCATCTGGCTTTTAAACATCTTTATAAAGTCTCTTGATCACTTCATGAATGGTCTATGACTTTCTCTCTCTGTGAACCTTTGCATGCTCTTTCATTAGGAATATACCAGTTCCAGGTTTCCCTACAAAGTTATATGTCAAAGCTTACTAGAGAGGTATGGATGCTTTTTAAGCTCAGCAAGCCAGCTCTCGCTTATAAGTATGCCTTGCTTCTTTTAATCTTCTGGAGAAATAGAGTAGCGTTTCTAGTGGGCTTCTTCAATGATCTCTCTGAGATAACTCTCTCTTAAAGTGCCAAGAACACCAAAGAAGAAGCTCCTTTCTGGAAGCTTGTTAGAGAGTTGTTTCTTGGTAGGAAGATAAACTACCAACTCTTCATCTTACATCGCATCTTCGTAGAGATTAATGACTGAAATCTCTGGATAGTTTGGTATTTCTATCAACTTAATTTCATTGTTTTTGAAGGCTTTCTTCTCATAACAGAGTATCGCTTTTAAGAATGAAATTTTGGTACATTCCATCGTTGGAACCACTATAGTATATAATTAAGTATATGTCACATGCTTACCATGCTAAGTGAGGTATCGATAGAGATCTTCCTTGCTTCTAAATCTTGAGATCATTTCATAAGCTTAAACCCTCTTCATTGCAGTACTTATAGATTCCATCCTTGTTCCTTCTTTTGTTATTGAATTTCAAATTTTAATATATAGAGTTCTGGATCCTACTGTTAAAAATCTTAGTATTAAATATGGGCATCTCATAGGAAGTCATCCTGGTAAGGATAAGTGGAAGCTGTAACAAACTTCGGAGATGGAGCTCCATTTTTATCGATTTAGTTCCTTTAAATTAGTACTAAATTTGTTTATATTTAATTAGTACTGGTACTATTTCGGTTTAATTTTAATTGGTACCAATTTAATAGTACCAAAACTTAATTAGTACCTACCTCTAAACTAATGAGGTTTTAATGGAAAAGTTCCAAAATGGTTCAAAATCTAATTGGTACCAGTACCTTATATGGTACCATTAAAAATATTAAGCATGAAATTTGTAAAATTATAGTTATAAACTAAGCATAAATATGTCTAATACTTCAAAATCAACCATTATTGTTGCTATGGAAGGTATTAAACAGAGTAACAATAACTAATAGGTTATTAGAGCTTTGTAATAGAAATTTAAATTTGAATTTAAACATGGCGCTAACTTAAATCGTTAAGCAATCTCTGTTGGAACAGGATAATCATAGCTAAACTTTGGCTCAACTAAAAAGCCTGAAGAGAGAGGTAGAGCTAAGAGCTCTTGAGTTTGAAGCAGAGGTCTTCAAAATAGAAGTATAGAACTTAAAGGAGAGAGCAGAGATAGGACTTTAAACATAAATTGAATATGTTGAAGACCTAAGAGAACAGCTCCTTATTGAAAAGATAAAAACATTTTAATGTGAAGACTGCTAGAATTTTTTCTCAACTGAACAAAGCTTGAAGAGACACCTTAAAGAGGTACACTCTGGCAAAGCCAAGATATATTTCAAGCATGAAAAGTGGATGGAAGGTACTAATGTACAAATTGTATGAAGTCTTATACTCACTCTGCAAAAGTTAAGAAGCACATGCAAAAGCATCAACTCAGTGAGTTCTTGATTTAAGATAAAGAGACATAAAAACTTGTGCCAGCTAAAAGAAATCAAATACTATCGAGTCTTAAAGAGAATTACAGGAGAAGCTCAAGAGACAGAAAGATAAGAACCGATGAAATAACCTGCAGGCAATACAATTCTAGCCTGCTTCCAAGCAAAAGCTATGAGCAAAACTGCATTGAATGAATTAATCTAAGTAGTTGTATTGAGAATTACTTGCATATAAGTGTTCCTAACAAGGCAAAGCTTATAGTGGTTGATGAGTATGCATATAAGGTGTACCCTTTCAGCTATCTCCTTAAGAACGAGCAATACTAAAATGAGTTTGCTAACGAATATATGATTCTTAGAGAGGCATAGAGAAAAGATTGCAAGAACTTGCTTAAGCTAGATGGTGTTTTTTTAAGCTATGGTTTTATCGCACTAAGACTTAAGAAATATGAAATGACTCTGAGAGATTATTAATATCATAATAGATACCCAGATGATTTGAATGATATACTATCAGATATGATAAAGGGTGTCAAGGAGTTGCATGAACTTGGATATGTTCATAGAGATTGAAACCTGAAAATGTAATGCTGAACCTCTGTCCTTTAGAAGTCGTAGTTATTGATTTCAATAGAGCCTTGAAATAAGAGATAGTAACCTTAGCAAAGGTTCTTGGCACTCCTGGCTACTTCCCAATAAGAGAGAAGTGGACGAATAGATCAGTTTAGTGGGATCTATGAGCAGTAGCTGCTATAATTTTAGAGAGTGACATGGAATGCATGTCTTACTTAATATAAAAAAAGGAAAATATCTGCAAAGAAATCAAACAGATTGTAGACATGATAATTGTAAGAGCACCATCATATCCAAGATAATCTTAGACGATTTACTTAAACCACTAAAGAGAGCAAGATTCAAGAGATACAATAAAGACAAGCAGATAAAATTTGTTTGAGTTAAATCGCCTAATAATCATTAAATATACTTAAAATTCACATAAAACCTCCATTTTCTACTAACCCCAATAAGACCCCAACTATACCCTACAAATCAAAGCACTTATAAACCTCACTAAGGGGTTTTGGGGTTTTGAATATACTATGTTTATCAAGATTTTTTGCAATCTATGACCAACAAACTTGATCTCCATTGCAAGCGTAATAAATCTAAACATGACATATACAAATAATAACAAATTCTTTAATAGAGTTATTTCGATAAAAGATATGAAAAAATTGAAGAGCTTTCAAAGATATACAGAGTCATTAATGATGTTGGTGCAACAGATTACTCTAAAAGGAATGAATATTACTAACAATTGATGTCTTAGCTAAAAACCCACATATTCGATAAAGCTACTGAGCGATGGGTACTAGAATTCATTGATAAAGTTCACTGTAATTCTGAAAAAAAATAAGCTAATACAAGCCTTTCTATTCCAATCTCCTATGTAGGGTATAGTTAATCCAGGTAAAACAAAATACAAAGGCTAATACGTTGAATTAACTCATTAGAACTATGAAAAGTTAGACTTCTAGCACTTTTTAGATCACCCAGAAAACTTCAAATATAAAAATATTTTATTTAAAGCCATCACAATAAGCATAAAAAGTTATTGTAAACATTTGAATTCAATTTCAAAGTCTACTAATGTAATACTGGCAAAACCTTCATTATTGACAAGTTCTCGGAGAAAACACCATAGTATTTAAACCTAGATTACAGAACTGCGAGTTAGATATCCTACATTATTACTCATGTGTTGTATTGAATATGAATAACATTACACACAGACTTTTGGGTTGAAGGCTATGATTAGCCCTGTGTAAAAGGAATTAGTTGCTGGCATTATGAGGAAGATCCACAAGAGTGGGGAAAAAATTAGCTACAGGAAAAAGGAAGAAGTATAAATTAAGGAATTGAAAGGTTTTCCTGACTCAAGATATATTAAAGAAATAGACAGAGACAGAGACATAGATGAGTTCATCAAGGAAATTAGTCAAGAATATGAAGCAACTACAGAGTTTGAGAGGACAGGCGTAAAACCTCCTTAAGTTAAACTAATGACATTGTATGACAAAAGATTATTCAGATTTCTTATGGAAAAACTAGCTTGTGAGAATGACTATATATAGAATAAGACTGAGCACAAAGTAATTGTAACTGCAAAGAACAAAATGGTCAAACTTGAAAGTTCACTGATCAGTGAAATGTACATAAGAGAGTTAGCTGAATAATTCTAAAATATTCAATTTAATAAATCAATTACATTTTAATGTGAGGAAAAAAGGACCGATAAGATGATGATGAAAATAAAACAGTAATCTAAAATTTTATTTGCTTTCTTATTTAAAAATTATTAAAAAACTTTGCTTTTATAAAATTATATATTATATTTTCATACTAAAAAAGTATTCAAAACTTAAGTAAATACACTTATTTTTTAATAGTTAACTATTTTATATAATCTAATAATATATTTAAGATAATATAAAAAAAAGAAGCTTAAATATGTTTTAAATCTTTTATTGTATTAACGCCAAAAATTTAAGAAAACTTTTTAATTTTGAGATTTTGTTTAGATTAGTTACTGATTTCCCATTTTTATATTCATATTATATTAATTTATATAAATTAATTCTTTGGGAAAGATGTGAGCAGCAACTTAATTTTTCATTCTGAGGGTCATAACGAGAATTTATATTTGCAAAGAGTTATTTATACATAAAATCCTGATTCATCCATTGATTACCCATTTCTTCCTTTTTCTATCAATCCATCTGTTTTCAAAGTTGTGCAAACCAAGGAGCAGCATGAGATGCTATCGCAGATAAAGAAATACAGTAATATTGTGGAAATTGAACATCTCTATGATACACAAAATAATATATTAGTAATTTAAGTTTTTCAACAAAAAAAAAAGAATAAATATTAGATTTTAATATGGTTTAAATGAATAATTCTAATTAGTACAAACACAAAAATTAATATTTTATAAATTTTTTAAAGTATAATCTTAAAATTATAAAATTTTATAATATTGAAATAGACTAAATATCCTTTGAGCTAGAAAAAATCTAAGAAAGCTCTGACTCTTTTTAAGAAAATCCTTGGGAAATGCTAGCATCTGAAGAATAAAGCAGCAAAAGAAAATGCCCTACATCAGTGCAGTGTTATGGTGAGAAGTCCTTAAGCCGGTATAAATATCACCATTCATCTTGAAAAGCTAGCTCTAAATTCGCAGAAGTTTTTCATTAGGACACTAATTATCATGATATAATTTAATGCATAATTATATCGGATGAAGACAAGATCAAAATAATGCAATTTGAGTTGTCTTTCTTAGAGCATAAGAAAAGAGCTTAGTAGGACATCACTAAATATTTTGTAAATGCGACCCCTATGGTTTAGCACATTATACTAAATCTTGATGACAACTCTAATCTTGATGACAACTCTAATATTCTCTCAGAGAGGTTGTCAAAATGCAGCAGAGAATGAATTAGTTTTTTATTCTATACGTTTTATTATATTTATACATTCTATATACATCTCTTTCATAAATTTAGCTCATTATAGTATGATTAAAATACATTCATATCGGGAGAATTAATATTAAAAGTGCAAAATTTATATAATATTAAAAAAATTCTGGTTTACTATAAATTTTTCGTAAATTTGCGAGTATATTATTTACTAGGCGAATTCTTAATGCTTGTACAAAAACTCAAGCATGTTTATGGATAATAAATATTTTTAGAATATATATTGCTAATTTTTTATGATAAAAAGTTTTATATTAGCTCTTTATCAGAGCTTTTTGATTTTTTTAAATGACTTGACTTCCATAATTTTAAGAGATCTTTAATTAAAGCTTATAATTTAATATACATTTCACATTATATATATATGGTAATCTTAATAATACTAAATATTATAAATAATAAAACATCAATGAATTAATGATTGAGAAATAAAATCTACAAATTAATTATAAATATTATTCAATTAATAATTAGTCTTTTTAAAAGTTATTTATGATTCAATCCAATTTATCATTGTAATTTGTAAATCAAAATTACAAGAATCTAATATCTTCTTGGATTGTTTGTGTTTTAGCAGTATGCTAAAGTTTTTGTTTTTGGGTGAATACATTTTCCCGGTATAACTTAAAGTTTAGCAGTTTTTAAGATGTTATGTCTAGTTTTATAGTAAACTTAAACCATTTATATATGTTATAAAAATTGAATTGTAATGATATGTTTAATATTGAACCTGGATATACTTATCCGTCATTTTACTTTTTAACTCTAGAACTGGTAGTCAACTGATTAACTGGGATTTATTGCTCTCTATAGTGTTATACAACACATACGCATAAATGGAAGGCCATTCATATCCATTAGTGTCTTAGGTCTTACTATGAGGCGATCACTAAGGAGTTCCATTCCACAAACATCCCTTTAATATTCAAAATGAATCTTCTCCTATATTAATCAGTGGCACACACTAAAAACTAGTGAGTAGGATCAACAAGGCATTTATTTATGAGCGGGATTGTGTGCTGTTTATTTATACGTTCTTGTTGAATGAAAGGAAATATAATTTTTATTGATTAATTCCTAAACGCTGTTCTGTATTGTAAATTAATATATAAATTGGAAATAAAATTTCTTGCATATTTTATTGGTTATTTTTTAATTTATTTTAATAATTTTGGTTGAATCTGCTCTTACTTATTTATGGCTTTCATTATAAAATGATTTGCGATAATTTTCATGGTTTTAATGAAATTAATAATAATAATAATATGATCACATTGAGGTCTCTGGGGACCCCGATCAAAAATATGTTTAATATATATAAGGGTCAAGCCCTTTCAATGTTATTTATCAGATTGTTTCTATTGCTCAGCAATGAGTTATCTGGCCACCAAAGGGTTATATTTGTAGTAGTCTCTTAAGTGGTCTTAATGAAGTACCTCCGATCTGTTAGTGAGTTCCAGTACTTTGCCTGTTAATTCTTCAATCAAAACCCCAAAACCCTTTCAGTAGTTTGATTGAGTTTTTGATTGATAAAAGTAGACTATTAGTGCATACTTTATTAGGGTTTTAATAGGGTTTATGTAGGGGTTTAATGTTTAAATATTAGTATTTTAAGTGAGTATATGCGAGGTTTGGGGTCAGTTTAAGACAGTTAGTATATAGATTTATTGTTTAAGTTGCGATATGGATGTGATTAATTTAGTGAATAACTCAAGCCTGTTCTGAATTACATCTATAGCAAGGCTACTCCATAAATCTCCAGCAACTGTGAGGTCTCACTGTCTATTAGCATTGAATTTAAAGAGATATCATCTTAATTCTAAGCCTAAGAGATCCTTAAAATTTTTGCAGCATCATATTGAATATCTTGTTAATGATAAGACTCTTAAATACTGGGCTCATTTCTCTCTAGCCTAGAGGGCTGTGATGTTTCATCGCCAATTTCCTGAGCTCCACATCTCTGCTTAATCTATAGCGAACATATATAAAAAGAATGGAATATCTTACAAGACAGTCAATCGCATTAAGAGAGTGATTGACTTTAATGTTCCATTTTATAAGGATAATTTAAATTATATATTCGATTAAATGCAAAGTGCTTAAGAGCATAATATAAAGTTCATACACGCTGATGAGGCAGTATTCACCTTTAATACCTTCATATCAAGGTCTTGGTATAAGAGGTACAGCAACATTGAAGTATATGATTAAAAGGTTAAGGTTTAAACTCATGCAATACTTGGAGGAATAAGTGAAGATAGTGGCCTCGAGACTTATGTTATTCACCCTCGTTCTATAAAGACTGAATAATATATCAAATTCTTGCAATAACTGAGAGATAAGTACGCTGACTAAGAAATTATTCTATTCGTTGATAACTTGTCGGTTCATAAAACTAAAGACTCAAGGAAGGAATATGAAAGGCTAAATATAACACCTGTATTTAATGTTCCTTACAGGCCTTAGTTCAATGGAATTGAATTGTATTGGGGGTTATTGAAAGGTCATTATAAGAAATTGCTGCTCTACCATCTGATGCATGATTTAAAGTAGATACAGTCGATTTTATTAAGAGTGCTGCTAAGAGAGTCAGCGATGAGAAAGCTAAAGTATGCGCAAGAGAAGGGAGATTTTGTGTATATAATAAGTTTTAGATTTAAATGAATGAATAAGTTCACATATTAAATTTTCCCGCAAAAGGATTTGGCTTCTCTTTCTTTTCTTCCTCTTAAGAGGCTTGCTTGGGCCTATGTTTCTTCTCTTAGTGCCAGCTCCTGCATCAATGTTCATCTCTTCTGGCTTTTATAAATCTTTGAAGA
>ARYC01002046.1:0-17939 GCA_000711775.1 Oxytricha trifallax
ATACTATCGTTGCAGCTTACTACTATTACTATTATGCAAATTAGAAATCTATTTGATTTACTTGTAGGTCATCATTAATTCATTCTTCAAGAATCTTCTTATGATTTACTTGCTGCACCTTAGTTAAATATTCTTCTACAAACTATGTTGTATATCTGAAACTTGCACTGGCTAAGTATCAAACATTAGCATATTAACTATATGAGTGCGAGCTCTGCTATGAAGTTTCTTATACTTGCCTCTCTAAATTTGTTTTAGATTCCAAAATTAAGCTTTCTTAACAGGGCTCTTCAAGTATCTTCTTAATTTGTAATAAGAAATTCCAAGTCTATTCATGATTTGTTAGTAAGATAACTTTTCATGATTTCTTAGTCTAAGAGTCTCCTCTGCAATTTTAAGATCTTTCTCTTACTATATTTTCTCCTTCCCTAATTACTTTAATACTCTGCGAGGCACGGTTGCATTAATTTGTGTGTGTTAACCAAACACTGTAAGTTAATCTTTGACTTTATGGTTCTCAATAACTTTTGCTTCAAGCAAATTTAAATCAAAATTATCAGCTTAATCAAGTAAGCTTTAAGGTTCTAAGTCAGATTACTTATAGTCAGTGTAAAGCTTCAACACCAGTTGACCAAGACTTCTTATTTAACTATCATTAGGTAATGATTCTTTAGTTCCTTTCTTAACGGCTTATCTATAAACTTCCTTAGGGTCTATGATAAATCCATCACTTTCAAACTCTGAAATTTCATTACAAGTTTAGTTGAATAGTGAAATCATATCTCTATAACTCACTGATTCTATGATAACGTCGGCGACAGTTATGTTTTTCTAGTAAAGCATTGTTAGTTGTTAAGTAATCTTAATTATCAAAAGAATCTCCTGATTCGTTGGAAGAGCTTGACTCTTCACTTGAGCTGTTACCATCATAATCTTTATCTTTTAATTTGAAGAATTCTGAAAGTCTTGACTGCCGTTTTTTAGAATATGATTTCCATAAATGGATTCCTAAATTTAATAATAATGAATTCTTTTAGTGCTGGTAGGAATTCCGCTAGCGGAAATTGGACTGTGCTGGTAAGAATTTATTATCGTGAAAAGCACTCTCTAGTTTTACTAACGGTAGTGTCTTCCTGAATCAAAATTTATCTATATAAAATGGTGATAGGTACCTAAATTTTAAAGTTTAGTGAACCAATAATAACTTACTGGTATCAATGTTTAAGAACTCGCCCAGAAATGCAAAAGTAAGAAAGAGCTATACAACTTTCTTGCCCAAGACTGCCACGCTTTCTTACCCAAAGCAAACTCCACCAACATTTATTTCCTTAAGTAAATCATAAGAGCAGAGAAAGATGTAACGATTAACTTATCCCTGTAACTGTTATTTTAGTATGTAAGGAGAGATGCAGTAAAAGTGTCAGCAGTGCCTTAAATAGATGGACTTACAGTTTAAGACTTTCTCGATCATGCAAGAGGGTCTTCAAGACTGCTGTAATACTTGCCTGATGAACGAGATTGGGTCCACCTAGACAGATAATGGATCTGCGACTTGCTCTTCACCCTAGACACCGAAGGTGTCTCCCAGATGATTCATGATGCAATGCTCTAACAAAGAGAAAAGCTAGAGTAAAACAGAGATCTCGTTATAGAAATGAGACCCGAGTTTCGTGGACGCTCTCAGCAGATGCCTTAACTTTAGCAGTAAGTTTACTCTCTCTTAATTTCGTGTGTAGCTGAGCAAGGTAAGGCTGTGAATCTAGTAAAGGATTCATCTAAAAGAAAGAGAACTCATGATTAAATGGACGAGGTAAAAGATTATGAAATGGCTTTTAAAATAAGATAAGCAAGAATTCTTGCAGTAAACTAAAAAGTTGAAGAAATAACATGACGATATGGAAAGTAAGTTGCTTGACTTACGCAAGATGAGAGAGTAGTTTATGCAAGATGGTAACTTGTAGAACATGCAAAATATGTCTCCTAACGTGAGAAGCTGAGTGCTGCGCTTCTATTCCTCCACGATTCTCTATATGCTATTAATAGCAAAGACTTGAATATGGTGAATTGCTTTAAAAAATTAAGATAAATATCATAATCTTGATCTTGGTTTTCTCTCTGGATTTCTATGATTTATGTCGCTTTTAAAGTGTCTTCTCTCACTAGAAGCTGCCTTTAACCATCTTTCTATTGATTCTTTATTCTCAGGGAGCTCTGTATAAGTGCAAGTGAATGTTTTATCTCTAGCACTGCGACGAGTAGTCAACTCTCAAGTCTTGTTTTATTCTTTGATTAATTCAAGCTTTTGTTAACCTTTCAATAATCTTCTCTTAGAACTAGCAGAACTGCTTTTACTTTTGGATCTCTCTATGCTTTGAGCCTTAGTAATTTCATGATGCTAACGCTTTAAATTCCTATGCACCAATTTCTATACCTGGTCGAATGGTTTATCTTGCAGCACAGGATTTTAACTCATCTTCTCTTCAATAAGCTCTATGAGAGAAGGTTAATAAAAACCAACTTACTTTATTCACCTTATTCTACATTTTATTAAGGCTCTTTTTCTTCCTCAAGATTTTCTTGCTTCACTTCTTCAGTTGGGTTGGTGCTTCACTGTAAGCTTTCTCAGTTAGAGCAACGAGATGTTAAACGATTTCTTTCACAACTATATTTTGCTCCTAATCGTTTGCAAGTTCTGTTTGCAGAAATTGGTTGTTGAGGGACCTAGTTTTATTGAAGGAAATTTTCCATAGCTTCTAATCGATTTTATAAAATTGATTATACTTAATTGTGCTTTCGATCAAGATTAAGTTCGATTTCTCTCTGTTCTTAAATGATAAGCTGCTCTTCACTATCTTTAGAAGCGTATCTATATAATACGCGTTACCACCTGCCTTTAGTGTTGAGGCTGCCAATTCTACCAATAATTTATTCTTCAGATCGTTTTGAAAAAACATCAGCAATAATTAAATATGAACCTCCATTTTAATCGATTTCATCATTTGTTTGAATGTCTGTTCCTCGTCCCTGTGACTCGTTAAGTAAGTACTCGCCATAGCTTTTGCTTGCATTCCTCAATAAATACCTGCCTTCAATCGCAGATTCAATGCAGCAGCTTAGGAGTGGCTGAAACTTTTGAAGTCAAAGTTCGTATTCAAAAAACCTTTTTCAATAGCGCTATAATTTGTTGAAGCAACAATTAAAACTAGTGAAATAGCTACTTAATCCTTTATGATTTCCTTGAATTTTTGTAAGTAATCTCCTTGATTTGAACTTATTAACAAGTAAGCAAGCTAAGTTTTCTTATCTCCTTACAAATTTATCAAGAGTAGGGAACACCACAGGGGTGTTTTCGTTGCGATTTGGTGCTGCTGATGAAAAGCTTAAATTTAAGTTACAGGCTTCTTCTTTCACTTTGAGTGTAATGGATGGCTTCCTGAAAATCCAATAATACTTTTAGCTTGCTTGTAAAAATTAAGCTAGTTCACAATGTTTTCACTGGAGCCATCGAATAAAATCTAGTCGTATTCGTCAACAAGGACGATACTCTCTTACCACACACTCTTGAATTTAGCAAGCTTCATTTATTTCTTGAGTTGTGGTTGAGTGAAGAAATAAATACCTGCACTTTATGCAAAGAAATTAAAGTTTGAATCAAGTTTCATTGCAGATATAACTTTTTGATACTTATTGAAATCTCTCTGCACTAAGTGTTCATTCTTGCCAACTATGAAGACGGATAGCTTGCTTTTAAGAGCTATAAGAATGGATAACGCAAAACAAATTAAGGTCTTGCCATTTCCAATACCAAAATGTATTAAATGGTTTGCTTGCAAGTTTTCACAAATATAATTAATGCACAAGATTTGAGAACTGTATAATTTAAAGCCAAGATTTTGCTGTAGCTTTTCTAAGTCAACACTCACACTCAATCTTTCATTTTGGGGCTTTTTATTGAAGTCTATAACGATTAATGAAAGATATTTGCATTCTCAAAGAGTTAAAGCAAGTCTACAATTGTTTTATCAGAGAATGCTTCCATATTTCCGGGTAAGTGTAAAATTCTTTGAATTTCAGAGCTATCTCCATTAAGACAATTCTCAATGATATTGTTGTTGAGAATTACATTTTTTTAAATTTAAGCTTCTATAATTTAATGCTGAAGCTTCTGAATTTGAGAAATCTTGCCAACCCACTGCACGTCTCTACTCTACAACCTTTAGGCAAGAACTTTCATAAAGTAAACCATAGTGTTTGAATCAATAACTTCTTACTTCTGTAAGAAAGTAGCCCTGGTAATTTAAATATATTCTATGAGTAAATCAACTGTTAGAGAACAAATAAAAGCACAAATTCTAACAAAGTACTCTGTATATTCAACAGGAATATCTCTGATTAAGTGCAAGCCACCGTCTTGCCTGAGTAGAGTAATAAAAGGCACATTCAAAATAAAGAATGAAAAGGTATAAGCTTTTAAACTTAAGAATCAACTTCAAATACTCACCAAGTTTAACCCATTAATTGTAAAAAATAAGGGTGAGTAGAATCCAATTTCTGCACCTAAGCAATCTGTTTTGTGAAAGCTGCTACGTTATTAAAGAACACATAGTTTGCTAAACCGAAAGCCTGTCTTGTATTAGGAGAGCGTACTAATAACAAGATTGATTCTTGAATTAATTCATCTTCGACTGTTAATCTTTCACCCATATAATAACCAAGAGCAGCTAAAAAGATAAGTGGCTTCGAATCTTGATCTAAACTATTATTACTTTGAATTAAATCCACGAGCAATGAAAACAAGTGTAGTGCATTTATTCTTCATAAGCATTATCAAAATTACTTAGGAAGAAAAAAGTGATTAAGTGTTTCGAGTAACTATATCTTGCAGAATGCAAGACCTCTCATAATATTTAGAATTTTTAAAACTTTCGAAGTGTTTTATGAGAATTTCGTGGCCAATGATCAAGCCATAGTTAATAAAAATTTGAGGTAAGGGTTCTTTATTTTGTTTTTAGTCGCTTGCAAAGCTTACGTTCGTAGTGAAGTCAATCTCCTTGACTTATTCGTAGGTAGCAGTAACTTCAAGAGGCTCTGAAATTAAAGATTTACTTTTAGAGCTGTGCTTCACCTACCTTGTTTTATGTTATTTACGTACTTTCTCACAAACTACTTAAAATCAAAAGTTTTATTATAACCTGCAAAATCCGGCTGCTAGAGCAGCAATTTCAAATTAAAGTTGTATTAGTGCAGAAATTCTTTAGCACGATTGATTTTAGCGCTATCTTGAGCATTTTAATACTCAGATTTAATACCCTTGGCTTTACCTGGATCATCAAAAATTGAATCGGAAATATTATTTTCAAAAATCCAAGGGTAGTTTTCTTGCTCGGGTGCCTTCCTTGGCACTTGCAAATCATTTATACCTTCTAAATAGAAGATAATATCAAAAATTTAAACTTACCAGCACTCGGATTTAAAAGTTGGTGAAGGTCGATTTCAGAATTTTTCTAAAATCCAGTGACTGGATTCATCTGATTTATGCTTAATTTTAATGATTAATTCGACTGGATTTTAGTATTAAACCACTGGATTATTAAAATTTCGACTGGATTATTGATCCTTAACTATATGAAAAATCAATCTTTTGCTTATATCCTCCGGATTTATTGAAATCTCATAGCCAAACCAATTCAAATAATGAGTATTCACTATAACTCGTTAATCGAGTAGCTTAGAGTTGCAAGGAGGTGGGTGGTTGAAGACTTGTGATAATTTTTTCATTTTTCAAGATGGGCCCAAGCCAAAATTGGCTTTTTAAAAAAATGTCGAAATCCGCGGTAACTTTCAAAATTCAAACCTTTGCCTATCCATAACTGAAGTATGGCCAGTAGAAATGTGAAGACGGGAATAGCTAGAAGTTAATGGCACCAAAAATCGAAAAATCGAGGGGCCAGTTTTGGCCCTGAAAAATGGCCTTTGGCTTAAGCCAACACGCTGGATTATAGGGGTCCGGCCAGTATAATAGTATACCATTCTTAAAAAATCTCAAGAACGGCCCCGACAACCTACTGGATTTATAGTAGCTATGAACTTAAAATTAAAAATCACACTAATATAATCATATAAATCAAACCATATTCAAACTTTGTACGAGCTGTGATAATGCCAACCCTTCTTTTTGCATTCTCTCGATCGGCTCCCTCAAATTAAGTTAAATTCTGTCCTTTTAAATTTCCTTATTTATCGATATACTTAAAACTTTTTATCAACTTACAAATTCTATGTGTACATACGTATTGGGGTTTATGTGTGAAAATGAGAAAATTAAATATGAGTATTTAAAAATATTATCATAAAATTATTAATTTTTTTAAATTAAAATAAAAAAAAAGAGATGTTTCAGAACTAAAATAATCCAACCCAAATATTACCCTCATTATTACAACAAGTATAAAAATGCTAAAGAGGTTTCGAGGTTTTGAGTGAATATCCTCATTTTTAATTTATTCACTTATAATTATTAAATTTTGATTAATTTTAAGATATTTTTGGCTTTCTGCCTTAAAATTAATCTTAATTTAAATTTTTATTATTTTTATTTAAGTTGCCCAAAGATGTAAACTATTTAATCAGCTTTCCTATTGGTTTTATTAATATTTTTTAAAAAATTGCCAACATTTTATACTATTTTTATATAGATAAAAAATTGGTACTTTTTTGTTTCATTTTCATTAATTCTTCATCGCTTAATATTTATTAAATTTTCTACTAAATAATATATAATGTATGTAAATTTAATTAAAAAGCTCACAATTGCCACTTTAAAAATAAATATATATTAAATTTCCTGTCTTTCAATAAATCTTTATTTTTTGCTATAAAATAAAAAAATATTATAAAACTATGAACTGTTAAATTATTTGATTGTAGTCATCACTTTTATTTATAAAAATAATTTTCCATTATACATATTAATTAAAAAGTTTATTGAAAAATTAAAATTGTGAAAATTTATTATTGATAACAATTAATTAATTAAAAATCCTCATAACTTGATGAATTTCTTTTTTTATTAGAAAATAAACACAATGATAGTAAAATTAAATAAAAAATTGTTAAGTATTTATATAAAGGGACTATGTAATTAAATAGTATAAGAGTAAGTATATTATGAAACAAGAAGGCCTATGAAATCTTGATGTCATTTGCAAGTTAGAAACAAAATTACTGAAATATTTATACAAAAAGCTGCAAGAAATATTTTTATTAGTTTAATTGAACTGTATAAATGTTAAAGATCACCATTCTGTATCAAAGAAAAATTGTTTATTATTGAGACATTAAGCATAGCAAATTTCCAATATGTTAATATAGTCCACCAAAATCTTCTGCTTATTATGAAGACCAAAATCCTCTTATCATATTATATGATTTCTCATTTAGGTAAAAGTATTATACTGCGATGAGTTAATTTTTGCAATTTAAACGTAATCAGTCTTTCAGAGGTCCGAGATTATGATCGCTCATATTCAAAACCCCAAAACCCCTTAGTGAGGTTTATAAGTGCTTTGATTTGTAGGGTATAGTCGGGGTCTTATTAGGGTTAGTAGAGAAAACGTAGGTTTTATGTGAATTTATTGAATATTTAATGAGTATTAGAGTACTTAATTCAAACAAATTTAATCTGCTTGTCTTTATTGTATCTCTTGAATCTTGCTCTCTTAAGTGGCTCAAGTATGTCATCTAAGGATTATCTAGGATATGAAGGAGCTCTGACGATTATCATCTCTACTATGCTTTTTATTTCTTCGCAGACATCTTCTTACTTTATATGCTTCTAAGCTAAGCTAATTGATTGTTTTTCATGCTTAGTACCAAAGTAAGACATGCTTTCCATGTCACTTTCTAATATGATAGCAGCAACTGCCCATATATCCCACTAAACAGAGCCATCTGTCCACTTCTCTCTGATTGAGAAGTATCCTGGTGTCCCAAGGACCTTTGCTAATGTTCCAATCTCTTATCTTAAGGCTCTATTAAAATCGATAACTACAACTTCTAAAGGACAGAGGTTGAGCATCACATTTTCAGGCTTTAGATCTCTATGAACATATCCAAGTTCATGCAACTCCTAGACACCCTTAGTCATATCTGAAAGTATATCATTCAAGTCATCCGTATATCTGTTTTGATATAGATAGTCTCTTTGAGTCATTTCATATTTCTAAAGCCTTAGTACAATGAACCCAAAGCCTAAAATATCACCGTCTAGCTTAAGCAAGTTCTTGCAATCTCTTTTTTAAGCTTCTCTAAGAACGATATATTCGTTAGCAAACTCATTCTAATACTGTTCATTCTTAATGAGATAGCTGAAAGGATACACCTTGTATACAAACTCGTCAACTGCTATAAGTTTTGCCTTGCTAGGCACGTTTATATTCAAGTAGTTTTCTATACAACTGCTAAGATCAACAGAATTTAATGCAGGAATATACATAGCTCTCTCTTAGAAGCATGCTAAAAATGTATTGCCTGCAGGTTGATTCATTGACTCATATCGTTTCTGGCCTCTTGAGCTTTTCTTACTACTCTCTTAAAGATTCAAGAGTATTAGACTTTCTCTTGGCAGGTATAAGTTTTTAAGTCTCTTAATCTTATATTAAAAACTCACTTAAATGATGCTTTTGCATGTGTCTTTTAACCTTAGCTAAGTGAGTGTAAGACTTAATGCAAGTTGTGCATTAATACCTGCCATCCACCTTATCATGCTTGAAATAAATCTTCGCTTTACCAGAATGTATTTCCTTAATATGCCTCTTCAAGCTCTACTCAGTTGAGAAGACGTTTTAACAATCATTGCATTCAAAGTGTTTTTATTTTTCAATTGGTTGCTGTTCTTTTAGCTCTTCAACTAATTCAACTTATGTTTAAACTCCTATCTCTGCACTCTACTTCTTGTTTTAAACTTAAATTTTAAAGACCTCAGCTTCATAATCTAGAGCTCTTAGCTCAACCTCCTTCTCAATATAAATTACTTCTGGTTTCTTGGAGGAGCCAAAATTAAGCTATGATTATCCACTGCTAAGAGAAACTGCTTTTTGATTTAAGTTAGCCGCCATGTTTAAATTCAAATTTAAATTTGTATTATAAAGCTCTAATAACCTCTCAAGTTATAGCAACTATGTAAAGAAGTTGGCACTGCAGCACTAATGATTGATATTGAAGTGTTAGAGCTCAAATTTTTACTTAGTTTATAGCTATAATTTTTCTAATTTTATGCTTAAAAGTTTTAATTTTGGTACTAACTTAGATAATATTCAGGTTGGTACTGGTACCAATTAGGTTTTGAACCATTTTGGAACTTTTCCATTAAAACCTCATTAGTTAAAAAGTAGGTACTAATTTAGTTTTGGTACTATTAAATTGGTACCAATTAAAATTAAACCGAATTAATACCAGTACTAATTAAATTTAAACAAATTTAGTACTAATTTAATGGAACTAAATTGATAAGAATGGAGCTCCATCTCTGAAGTTTGTTACAGCTTCTGCCAGCTTTCTCCACGTATCCTTACCAGGTTGACCTCCTATAAGATGCCCATATTTAATACTAAGATTTTTAACAGTAGGATCCAGAACTCTATATATTGAAATTTGAAATTCAATAACAAGAGAAGGAACAAGGATGGAATCTATAAGTACTGCTATGAAAAGGGTTGAAGCTTAAGAAATGATCTCAAGATTTAGGAGCAAGGAAGATCTCTATCGATACCTCACTTAGCATGGTAAGCATGTGACATATACTTAATCATATACTATAGTGGGTTTATTCCTTCCAACGATGGAAGGTACCAAAATCTCATTTCTAAGAGCGATACTCTGTGATGAGAAGAAAGCCTTCAATAACAATGAAATTAAGTTGATAGAAATACCAAACTACCCAGAGATTTCAGTAACTAATCTTTACGATGATGCGATGAAAGATGAAGAGTTGGAAGTTTATCTTCCTACTAAGAAACAACTCTCTAACAAACTTCCAGAAAGGAGCTTCTTCTTTGGTGTTCTTGGCACTTTAAGAGAGAGCCATCTCAGAGAGATCATTGAAGAAGCTCACAAGAAACGCTACTCTATTTCTCGTGAAGATTAAAAGAAGCAAGACATACTAATAAGCGAGACCTGGCTTGCGGAGCTTAAGAAGCATCCATACCTCTCTAGTAAGCTTTGACACATAACTATGTAGGGAAACCTGGAACTGGTATATTCCTAATGAAAGAACATGCAAAGGTTCACAGAGAGAGAAAGTCATAGACTATTCATGAGGGGGTGGTGGGGAAGTGAGCAAGAGACTTTATAAAGATTTTTAAAAGCCAGATGAAATGAACATAGATTCAGCAGCTGGCACTAAGAGAAGAAATATGGGCACAAGCAAGCCATAAGAAGAGGAGAAGAAGGAGAAGCCTAATCCCTTTCTGGGCTAATTTAATATGTGAACTTATTCATTCATTTAAATCTAAGACTTATATTATAAACATTCATTCTTCCTTCTCTCGCACAAACTGTTGTCTTATCTACGCTCACTCTCTTACAGCTACTCTGAATCAAGTCTACTGTATCTATAGGCAAGTCATGCATTAGGTGATATAGCATCAGTTTCTTGTAGTGGGTCTTGATTTAACTCCAGTAGAATTCAATTCCATTAAATTTAGGGCTGTAAGGAACATTGTATACAGGAGTAATGTTTAACTCTTCATAAGCTTTCTTAGACTCCTTAGTCTTATGAACTGAGAGGTTGTCAAAAACAGGATGATCTCTGAATCATTGTATTTATCTCTCAGCTTATGTAGGAACTCTATGTACTACTCTCGCTCAATAGAGCGAGGATGAATAACATAACTTTCTAACCCAGAGTCTTCACTAATACCTGCTAAAATTGCACGGGTTACAACCTTTACTTTCTAATCGTAGACTTCTATATTATCATACTTCTTATACCAAGACTTATTAATAAAAGTGTTGAAGGTAAACACAGCTTCATCAGCGTGTATGAACTTGATGTTATTGTCAATAGCCCTCTGCATTTAATCATATATATAGTTTAAATTAAACTATAAAATGGAACTGTAAAATCAATCACTCTCTTCACTCTGTTGACAGTCTTGAAAGTAATACCATTTCTTCTATAAATGTTGGCTATAGTTTATGGAGAGATACGCATGTCAGGAAACTTGCGATGAAACATCACAGCTCGCTAGTCTAGTGGAAAGTGTGCCCAATACTTTAAAGTCTTAGAGTCACAGAGGTAGTCAATATGGGTCTGAGTGAACTTTTATTTTCTTACTGGATGTTTTCAAGTACCAGAATTAAAGTGCTAAACAGCTAACATGCAGTGATACCTAACAGTTGAGGCACTCTTGTGTAAGAGCTTTGCAATAGCTGCATAATTTAGTACTGGTTTGACTTAGTCTATATTAATACTCGTACCATACCTAAGCTTAAGCAGTAAATCTAAATACTTCTCATCATAAATAGACCCTAAATTTCGCTAATTTCTATTTCTCATTTTGCAAATTGGCCTAATTTCTCTACTAACCCCAATAAGACCCAAACTATACCCTAGAAATCAAAGCACTTATAAACCTCACTAAGGGGTTTTGGGGTTTTGATTGAGATTTTGATATTTAATAAAATTAGGTTCTAAGAGTATTAGTTTCTTTACAGGTTACCACTTTACCAATAAAATCAGGTCTCGTCTTCCACATTTAAATCTTCGCTTGATGCAAAGCTCTCCGTTCTTGACCTCATCTCTGTACTTTTGTTTATAGGATATATTAATTTCATTTTATGCATGTAATTAAGAGACTTAAAAATGCTGAGTTTCATTGAGGTTTGATTTCAACGTCTCCTTCTCAAAAAAGAAACAGGGCGGTCTCCTTATATTGGAGCAAATAAGTTGTTTTTGGATGTGTATTACAAACTTTTACTTAAATATAATATAACAATATACTATTTTAGCCCATAAGATGATGAATAAATATAATTATAAATACTTATATTATAAATTTATCGATTTTGTGATTAGAGATTAATTAATAGTGATATAAAATAATTATTATTAAATATCGGTTGCATAAAAGATGAGAGCAATCAGATATTCTCAATGCCAAGTTTTTTCTAGGCAAAGAGTATTCAGTTTGTAAATCTCATTATGCAGCAGCCATTATTTGGAAGTAATTAAAAGTGGTCGTGTGCCTTAATTCCATTAAAAACCCCAAAACCCTTTCAGTAGTTTGATTGAGTTTTTGATTGATAAAAGTAGACTATTCTTGTATTCTTTATTAGGGTTTTAATAGGGTTTATGTAGGGTTTAATGTTTAAATATTAGTATTATAAGTGAGTATATGGAAGGTTTGGGGTCAGTTTATGACAGTGAGTATATATATTTATTGTTTTAGTTGCGTTATGGATTTAATGATTATAGTGATGAACTCAGTCCTATTCTAAATTACATATCTATTGCAAGACTGCTCAATAAATCTCCAACAACTGTGAGATCTCACTGTCTATTACCATTGAATTTAAAGAGATGCCATCTTAATTCTAAGCCTAAGAGACCATTAAAATTTAGCAGCATCATATTGACTATCTTATTAATGATAAGACTCTTAAATACTGGGCTCTTCTCTCTAGCCTAGAGGGCTGTGATGTTTCATCGCCAATCTCCTGAGCTTCACATATCTTCTTAATCGAGAGCTAACATATATAAAAAGAACGGAATATCATACAAGACAGTCAATCCCATTAAGAGAGTGATTGACTTTAATGTTCCATTTTATAAGACTAACTTAAATTATATATTCGATTCAATGCAGAGGTCCTAAGAGCATAATGTAAAGTTCATGCACACTGATGAGGCAGGATTCACGTTTAATACCTTCATATCAAGGTCTTGGTATAAAAGATATAGTAACATTGAAGTATATGATTAAAAGGTTAATGTTTAAACTCATGCAATTCTTGGTGGAATAAGCGAAGATAACGGCCTCGAGACTTATGTTATCTCACCCTCGCTCAATAAAGACCGAATAATACATAAAGTTCTTATCAATAACTCAGAGATAAGTACGCCGACTAAGAGATTATTCTTTTTGTAGATAACTTATCTGTCCATAAAACTAAAGGCACAAGGAAGAAATATGAAAGGTTAAACATAACACCTGTATTTAATTTTCTCTTCATTCCTCAGTTCATCGGTATTGAGATATTTTGAGGGTTATTGAAAGGCCACTACAAGAAACTCCTACTCTATCACTTGATGCACGACTTAAAGATAGAAACAGAAGATTTTATTTAGAGTGCTGCAAAGAGAGTCAGCGATGATAAAGCGAAAGTATGCGCAAGAGAAGGGAGATTTTGTGTTTATAAATAAGTTTTAGATTTAAACGAATGAATAAGTTCACATATTAAATTTTCCCGTAAAGGGATTTTGCTTCTCTTTCTTTTCTTCCTCTTAAGGCTAGCTTGAGCCCATATTTCTTCTCTTTGTGCCAGCCCCTGCATCTATGTTCATCTCGTCTGGGTTTTAGAAATCTTTGCAGAGTCTCTTACTCAATTCATGCTTTACTTGAGACTTTCTCTCTCTGTTTAATTTGCTGCGCTCTTTCATCAAGTATATAGCAATGCCAGGTTTTTCTATAAAGTTAGAAGACTAAGCTTACTAGAGATGAATGGATGCTTTTATAATTCCTATAGCCAGGTGTCGCTGATCTTAATTCCCTGCTTCTCTTTTTCTTCAGGAGAGATGCTATAGCGTTTCTTGTGAGCTTATTAAATTACTTCATTTAAGTACTCAGGTTTCAGAGTTCCAAGACGCCAAAGAAGAAGTTTCTCTCTGGCAACTTATTAGAGAGTTGAAGCTTTGATCGAAGGTAGAGAGCAACATCTGGATCACTCATAGCATCATCATAGAGATTTGTTACTGAAATTTCAGGGTAGTTAGGCATCTCGATCATTCTGATTTCATTAGACTTAATAGCTTTATTCTCTTCACTTAACAATGCTTTTAAGAATGATATTTTTTCCCTTCCTGTGTTGGCAAGAACAATCCAACTATGGTTAATAAGCTAGTTACAAGGGAAAACTTACCTTGCTATACCAAGTGTCTGTAAAGATCTTCTTTACTTCTGAATTTTCCTATTAAATTCTCTTAATTGCATCATTCATAGACTCCATCTTGCTTCCAGTTTCTATAAATGTTTATGAAATTTAAAATTATGGATATCCATTCTAAACTTACTAAAATTTTACTACTAAATAGAGAGATCCAACTGAAGGGCAACCTGAAAAAGATAGTAAGAAAAAGATGGAAGAACTTTCTCCAAATTTCAAAGTTTGACTTCCATTTTTATCAAAATTTCTCCATTAAATTGCTCCTAATAATAATTAATTTAATTAGGTAGTGCTCCTAATTTATTTAAAACTTAATTAGGAGGTTAAATTAAAGTTCAAAAACGTATTAGGTGGTGCATTAAAAAATTAAATTTTAAAACTTCCACTTCTAAATTTACGAGAACATATTTAGGAGCACCACCTAACTCCCCAAAACACATTTAGGTGCATTTTAATGTATAAAATGGATGAAATAATACAGAAATTATCTCAAAATTTTAGAAATATAAAACTAATGTCTCTCAGTCTGTTCCCATTAAACCTCTCTAAATCTTTGAGAATATGCTCTTGCTTGTGTATAAAGCTAGATTTTAAGCAGCTTATATTATTATTAATAGTATTTATAAAATGAGCGGCAACTTGCTAAGAAAAGTGGCATTACTTGGCATTAGCCAGAAAAAACTTTCCTTCATGAATCAAAAGAAAATTGAGACTTGTGATGCATCTACCTAGTACGAACCTGAAATTCTATAACCTTAGGTCTCAGACTTTGAATAACAATTCAGTTGTTAAATAGAAATGCAGAGCTAAGAAATTCAATGCGAAGTTCCAATAAAAATGGTTGAAGAGGAGGAAGAGAAAAAATAAATTAAAGCATTACATTTATGTGAAGAGTGTGAGAAGAACTTCACTTATAAATCTGCTCTTAAGCGTCATATATTAGAGTAGCATTCAAACAAGCCAAAGCTCTATTTTAAGCATGATAAGATAGATGGAAAATATTTTTGCCCTTATTGCAATAAGCAATATAACCATTCAAGGGATTTAAAAGTATACCTATAAAACCATCATGGCAAGAAGTTTGAAGTCATAGATCCTGAGACTGGTGATGTCTACCTTGAAAAAAGAAAGTCAAGAGACCCTTTAGAATCCTTGGAAGAAAGAGTTAAGAAAGAAAATAAGCTTATTAAAGCAGTGAGAAACCTTCCAGATTCTGAAATAGTTAAAATCACTTTGAAGATAAAAACACTAAAGCTTCCAATTTTAAATGTAATTGACCTTAAAGAATGTAAGGAAAGTTATCTTATACTTGAGGACAAGTTTGAGAAAAAGGTCATAACTGATAAGCAGTTCGCATACAAGATTTATCCATTCAACTACTTTAAATGCGATGACAAGTATCAAATGGAATTTGTCAATGAGTACTAAGCTCTTACTAAAGCAAGGGATAGACAGTGCAGATTTATAATTAAGCTCGATGCAATACTGCTTGCTCAAGATCATGTTGCTTTTCGTCTACCTCTATTTTAAATGACATTAAGAGACTACATTTAAGATTAAAGGATTACAAAGTAGCTACCTCTTATTCTTGCAAATATTTGCAAAGGCATAGAAGAGTTGCAGACTTTAGGATATGTTCATAGAGAGAATATAATGCTTGACTTTTCACCTCTCAGAGTAGCAATAATTGATTTCAATAGATCATAAAGAGTTGAAGCTTCAGGACTTGGTAACGTTAATGGTACTCCTGGATACTTTTCAGAAAGAGAGGACTGGAAAGATGGTGATATTAAGCGGGATGTATGGGCTCTAGCAGCAATTATTGCTGAATGCGATATGCCAAGAAATGATACTAAAGCTGTAAGAGAGAAAAATATTCAAAGCAGAGAATACAGCAATATTAAAACTAGAATAAGATAAAAGTTAAAATGAAAGATAAGGCTGAGCAGATTATCTTAAGACCAAACTACAGAGCAGAGCAAACAATATAATAAATGATCAACTGGATAGGAGATATCAAATTTAGAAAATTAGCACAAGATGCCAAGGTATTTTATGAGTGAATAGTAAAAATAAAACCCCTCTAATACACACTACTATACATTACATTTAAACATTAAGCCCCTCCATAAACCCAATAAAAACCCTAATAAAGAATGCACTAATAGTCTACTTTTATCAATCAAAAACTCAATCAAACTACTGAAAGGGTTTTGGGGTTTTGATTGGTCATGACTTTCTGCAGCTGCAGAACCGAGGTTGAACCCAAGCTTTATTCGCTAGTACGTTCAAGCGGTGCCGTCGCTTCAAGTATTTACAGCTAATCCTACGCCAGCTCCAAAGTAAAGCTTCCATGTTCTATTGGGTTCCGTGTTTAGGGTTCACGGTACAATACGTCCCCTGGCGCTGAGCTTAGATAGTCTAATATTATTACTTGTTGGGTCGCTGTGTTTCAATTACCGCTAATTTTATCGCACAGGACAGTCAAAACCCCAAAACCCCTTAATGAGGTTTATAAGTGCTTTGATTTCTAGGGTATAGTTGGGGTCTTATTGGGGTTAGTAGAGAAATTAGGCCAATTTGCAAAATGAGAAATAGAAATTAGCGATATTTAGGGTCTATTTATGATGAGAAGTATTTAGATTTACTGCTTAAGCTTAGGTATGGTACGAGTATTAATATAGACTAAGTCAAACCAGTACTAAATTATGCAGCTATTGCAAAGCTCTTACACAAGAGTGCCTCAACTGTTAGGTATCACTGCATGTTAGCTGTTTAGCACTTTAATTCTGGTAATTGAAAACATCTAGTAAGAAAATAAAAGTTCACTCAGACCCATATTGACTACCTCTGTGACTATAGGACTTTAAAGTATTGGGCACACTTTCCTCTTGACTAGCGAGCTGTAATGTTTCATAGCAGGTTTCCTGACATGCGTATCTCTCCTTAGACTATAGCCAATATTTATAGAAGAAATGGTATTACTTTCAAGACTGTCAACAGAGTGAAGAGAGTGATTGATTTTACAGTGCCATTTTATAGTAATAATTTAAACTGTATATATGATTAAATGCAGAGAGCTATTACTAATAACATCAAGTTCATACACGGTGATGAAGCTGTATTTACCTTTATAAATAAGTCTTGGTATAAGAAGTATGATAATACAGAAGTCTATGATTAAAAAGTGAAGGTAGTCACCCACGCCATTTTTGTTGGTATAAGTGAAGATTCAGGTTTAGAGAGTTATATTATTATGTTATTCACCCTCGCTCTATTAAGCGAGAGTAGTATATAAAATTCCTACATAAGCTCAGAGACAAGTATAGTAACCAAGAGATCATCCTGTTTGTTGATAACCTCTCAGTTCATAAGACTAAGGAGTCTAAGAAAGCTTATGAAGAGTTAAACATAACTCTTGTATGCAACGTTCCTTATAGCTCTTAATTTAATGGAATTGAATTCTACTGGAGTTAAATCAAGACTCACTACAAGAAGGTGCTGCTGTATCATCTTATGCATGACTTACCCATCGATACAGTAGACTTAATTCAAAGCAGCTGTAAGAGAGTGAGCGTAGATAAACAACAATTTGTGCGAGAGAGGGAAGAATGAATGTTTAAAAATAAGTTTTAGATTTAAACGAATGAATATATTCACATATTAAATTGGCCCATAAAAGGGTTTGGCTTCTCTTTCTTCTCCTATTCTTATGGCTTGCTTGGGCCCATATTTCTTCTCTTAGTGCCAGCTCCTGCATCTATGTTCATTTCATC